>CAMPDV010002664.1:0-63303 GCA_946699065.1 Loxodes magnus
ATTTTGAAAAGTAAATAAGTAAAGTAAGAAAAGAAGATAGAATTTCAGTTTTAAGGAGTATTATTTGAGAAGTAATAAGTTGATAGAAAAGTGAAGAAGTAAAGTAAGAAAAGAAGATAGAATTTCAGTTTTAAGGAGTATTATTTGAGAAGTAATAAGTATTTAGAAAAGTGAAGAAGTAACGTAAGAAAAGAATATCTAATGATAAGTATTCGTAGCAAACACTAAAATATAAGTTAGAATATCCATAATGTTAGTAATAATATAATAATTACGAATCTGTATTCGGTTTGTCAAGATATGCTTGTAGATGAAAGTTAGCATTAGAAAAGTGAAGAAGTAAAGTAAGAAAAGAATATCTAATGATAAGTATTCGTAGCAAGCACTAAAATATAAGTTAGAATATCCATAATGTTAGTAATCATATAATAATTACGAATCTGTATTCGGTTTGTCAAGATATGCTTGTAGATGAAAGTTAGCATTAGAAAAGTGAAGAAGTAACGTAAGAAAAGAATATCTAATGATAAGTATTCGTAGCAAACACTAAAATATAAGTTAGAATATCCATAATGTTAGTAATAATATAATAATTACGAATCTGTATTCGGTTTGTCAAGATATGCTTGTAGATGAAAGTTAGCATTAGAAAAGTGAAGAAGTAAAGTAAGAAAAGAATATCTAATGATAAGTATTCGTAGCAAGCACTAAAATATAAGTTAGAATATCCATAATGTTAGTAATCATATAATAATTACGAATCTGTATTCGGTTTGTCAAGATATGCTTGTAGATGAAAGTTAGCATTAGAAAAGTGAAGAAGTAACGTAAGAAAAGAATATCTAATGATAAGTATTCGTAGCAAACACTAAAATATAAGTTAGAATATCCATAATGTTAGTAATAATATAATAATTACGAATCTGTATTCGGTTTGTCAAGATATGCTTGTAGATGAAAGTTAGCATTAGAAAAGTGAAGAAGTAACGTAAGAAAAGAATATCTAATGATAAGTATTCGTAGCAAACACTAAAATATAAGTTAGAATATCCATAATGTTAGTAATAATATAATAATTACGAATCTGTATTCGGTTTGTCAAGATATGCTTGTAGATGAAAGTTAGCATTAGAAAAGTGAAGAAGTAAAGTAAGAAAAGAATATCTAATGATAAGTATTCGTAGCAAGCACTAAAATATAAGTTAGAATATCCATAATGTTAGTAATCATATAATAATTACGAATCTGTATTCGGTTTGTCAAGATATGCTTGTAGATGAAAGTTAGCATTAGAAAAGTGAAGAAGTAAAGTAAGAAAAGAATATCTAAAGATAAGTATTCGTAGCAAACACTAAAATATAAGTTAGAATATCCATAATGTTAGTAATCATATAATAATTACGAATCTGTATTCGGTTTGTCAAGATATGCTTGTAGATGAAAGTTAGCATTAGAAAAGTGAAGAAGTAAAGTAAGAAAAGAATATCTAAAGATAAGTATTCGTAGCAAACACTAAAATATAAGTTAGAATATCCATAATGTTAGTAATCATATAATAATTACGAATCTGTATTCGGTTTGTCAAGATATGCTTGTAGATGAAAGTTAGCCTATAGAAAAGTGAAGAAGTAAAGTAAGAAAAGAAGATAGAATTTCAGTTTTAAGGAGTATGCTTTGAGAAGTAATAAGTATTTTGAAAAGTGAATAAGTAACGTAAGAAAAGAAGATAGAATTTCAGTTTTAAGGAGTATGCTTTGAGAAGTAATAAGTATTTAAAAAAGTGAGGAAGTAAAGTAAGAAAAGAAGATAGAATTTCAGTTTTAAGGAGTATGTTTTGAGAAGTAGTAAGTATTTTGAAAAGTAAATAAGTAAAGTAAGAAAAGAAGATAGAATTTCAGTTTTAAGGAGTATTATTTGAGAAGTAATAAGTTGATAGAAAAGTGAAGAAGTAAAGTAAGAAAAGAAGATAGAATTTCAGTTTTAAGGAGTATTATTTGAGAAGTAATAAGTATTTAGAAAAGTGAAGAAGTAACGTAAGAAAAGAATATCTAATGATAAGTATTCGTAGCAAACACTAAAATATAAGTTAGAATATCCATAATGTTAGTAATAATATAATAATTACGAATCTGTATTCGGTTTGTCAAGATATGCTTGTAGATGAAAGTTAGCATTAGAAAAGTGAAGAAGTAAAGTAAGAAAAGAATATCTAATGATAAGTATTCGTAGCAAGCACTAAAATATAAGTTAGAATATCCATAATGTTAGTAATCATATAATAATTACGAATCTGTATTCGGTTTGTCAAGATATGCTTGTAGATGAAAGTTAGCATTAGAAAAGTGAAGAAGTAAAGTAAGAAAAGAATATCTAATGATAAGTATTCGTAGCAAACACTAAAATATAAGTTAGAATATCCATAATGTTAGTAATCATATAATAATTACGAATCTGTATTCGGTTTGTCAAGATATGCTTGTAGATGAAAGTTAGCCTATAGAAAAGTGAAGAAGTAAAGTAAGAAAAGAAGATAGAATTTCAGTTTTAAGGAGTATGCTTTGAGAAGTAATAAGTATTTTGAAAAGTGAATAAGTAACGTAAGAAAAGAAGATAGAATTTCAGTTTTAAGGAGTATGCTTTGAGAAGTAATAAGTATTTAAAAAAGTGAGGAAGTAAAGTAAGAAAAGAAGATAGAATTTCAGTTTTAAGGAGTATGTTTTGAGAAGTAGTAAGTATTTTGAAAAGTAAATAAGTAAAGTAAGAAAAGAAGATAGAATTTCAGTTTTAAGGAGTATTATTTGAGAAGTAATAAGTTGATAGAAAAGTGAAGAAGTAAAGTAAGAAAAGAAGATAGAATTTCAGTTTTAAGGAGTATTATTTGAGAAGTAATAAGTATTTAGAAAAGTGAAGAAGTAACGTAAGAAAAGAATATCTAATGATAAGTATTCGTAGCAAACACTAAAATATAAGTTAGAATATCCATAATGTTAGTAATCATATAATAATTACGAATCTGTATTCGGTTTGTCAAGATATGCTTGTAGATGAAAGTTAGCATTAGAAAAGTGAAGAAGTAAAGTAAGAAAAGAATATCTAAAGATAAGTATTCGTAGCAAACACTAAAATATAAGTTAGAATATCCATAATGTTAGTAATCATATAATAATTACGAATCTGTATTCGGTTTGTCAAGATATGCTTGTAGATGAAAGTTAGCCTATAGAAAAGTGAAGAAGTAAAGTAAGAAAAGAAGATAGAATTTCAGTTTTAAGGAGTATGCTTTGAGAAGTAATAAGTATTTTGAAAAGTGAATAAGTAACGTAAGAAAAGAAGATAGAATTTCAGTTTTAAGGAGTATGCTTTGAGAAGTAATAAGTATTTAAAAAAGTGAGGAAGTAAAGTAAGAAAAGAAGATAGAATTTCAGTTTTAAGGAGTATGTTTTGAGAAGTAGTAAGTATTTTGAAAAGTAAATAAGTAAAGTAAGAAAAGAAGATAGAATTTCAGTTTTAAGGAGTATTATTTGAGAAGTAATAAGTTGATAGAAAAGTGAAGAAGTAAAGTAAGAAAAGAAGATAGAATTTCAGTTTTAAGGAGTATTATTTGAGAAGTAATAAGTATTTAGAAAAGTGAAGAAGTAACGTAAGAAAAGAATATCTAATGATAAGTATTCGTAGCAAACACTAAAATATAAGTTAGAATATCCATAATGTTAGTAATAATATAATAATTACGAATCTGTATTCGGTTTGTCAAGATATGCTTGTAGATGAAAGTTAGCATTAGAAAAGTGAAGAAGTAAAGTAAGAAAAGAATATCTAATGATAAGTATTCGTAGCAAGCACTAAAATATAAGTTAGAATATCCATAATGTTAGTAATCATATAATAATTACGAATCTGTATTCGGTTTGTCAAGATATGCTTGTAGATGAAAGTTAGCATTAGAAAAGTGAAGAAGTAAAGTAAGAAAAGAATATCTAATGATAAGTATTCGTAGCAAACACTAAAATATAAGTTAGAATATCCATAATGTTAGTAATCATATAATAATTACGAATCTGTATTCGGTTTGTCAAGATATGCTTGTAGATGAAAGTTAGCCTATAGAAAAGTGAAGAAGTAAAGTAAGAAAAGAAGATAGAATTTCAGTTTTAAGGAGTATGCTTTGAGAAGTAATAAGTATTTAAAAAAGTGAGGAAGTAAAGTAAGAAAAGAAGATAGAATTTCAGTTTTAAGGAGTATGTTTTGAGAAGTAGTAAGTATTTTGAAAAGTAAATAAGTAAAGTAAGAAAAGAAGATAGAATTTCAGTTTTAAGGAGTATGCTTTGAGAAGTAGTAAGTATTTTGAAAAGTAAATAAGTAAAGTAAGAAAAGAAGATAGAATTTCAGTTTTAAGGAGTATTATTTGAGAAGTAATAAGTTGATAGAAAAGTGAAGAAGTAAAGTAAGAAAAGAAGATAGAATTTCAGTTTTAAGGAGTATTATTTGAGAAGTAATAAGTATTTAGAAAAGTGAAGAAGTAACGTAAGAAAAGAATATCTAATGATAAGTATTCGTAGCAAGCACTAAAATATAAGTTAGAATATCCATAATGTTAGTAATCATATAATAATTACGAATCTGTATTCGGTTTGTCAAGATATGCTTGTAGATGAAAGTTAGCATTAGAAAAGTGAAGAAGTAAAGTAAGAAAAGAATATCTAAAGATAAGTATTCGTAGCAAACACTAAAATATAAGTTAGAATATCCATAATGTTAGTAATCATATAATAATTACGAATCTGTATTCGGTTTGTCAAGATATGCTTGTAGATGAAAGTTAGCCTATAGAAAAGTGAAGAAGTAAAGTAAGAAAAGAAGATAGAATTTCAGTTTTAAGGAGTATGCTTTGAGAAGTAATAAGTATTTTGAAAAGTGAATAAGTAACGTAAGAAAAGAAGATAGAATTTCAGTTTTAAGGAGTATGCTTTGAGAAGTAATAAGTATTTAAAAAAGTGAGGAAGTAAAGTAAGAAAAGAAGATAGAATTTCAGTTTTAAGGAGTATGTTTTGAGAAGTAGTAAGTATTTTGAAAAGTAAATAAGTAAAGTAAGAAAAGAAGATAGAATTTCAGTTTTAAGGAGTATTATTTGAGAAGTAATAAGTTGATAGAAAAGTGAAGAAGTAAAGTAAGAAAAGAAGATAGAATTTCAGTTTTAAGGAGTATTATTTGAGAAGTAATAAGTATTTAGAAAAGTGAAGAAGTAACGTAAGAAAAGAATATCTAATGATAAGTATTCGTAGCAAACACTAAAATATAAGTTAGAATATCCATAATGTTAGTAATAATATAATAATTACGAATCTGTATTCGGTTTGTCAAGATATGCTTGTAGATGAAAGTTAGCATTAGAAAAGTGAAGAAGTAAAGTAAGAAAAGAATATCTAATGATAAGTATTCGTAGCAAGCACTAAAATATAAGTTAGAATATCCATAATGTTAGTAATCATATAATAATTACGAATCTGTATTCGGTTTGTCAAGATATGCTTGTAGATGAAAGTTAGCATTAGAAAAGTGAAGAAGTAAAGTAAGAAAAGAATATCTAATGATAAGTATTCGTAGCAAACACTAAAATATAAGTTAGAATATCCATAATGTTAGTAATCATATAATAATTACGAATCTGTATTCGGTTTGTCAAGATATGCTTGTAGATGAAAGTTAGCCTATAGAAAAGTGAAGAAGTAAAGTAAGAAAAGAAGATAGAATTTCAGTTTTAAGGAGTATGCTTTGAGAAGTAATAAGTATTTTGAAAAGTGAATAAGTAACGTAAGAAAAGAAGATAGAATTTCAGTTTTAAGGAGTATGCTTTGAGAAGTAATAAGTATTTAAAAAAGTGAGGAAGTAAAGTAAGAAAAGAAGATAGAATTTCAGTTTTAAGGAGTATGTTTTGAGAAGTAGTAAGTATTTTGAAAAGTAAATAAGTAAAGTAAGAAAAGAAGATAGAATTTCAGTTTTAAGGAGTATTATTTGAGAAGTAATAAGTTGATAGAAAAGTGAAGAAGTAAAGTAAGAAAAGAAGATAGAATTTCAGTTTTAAGGAGTATTATTTGAGAAGTAATAAGTATTTAGAAAAGTGAAGAAGTAACGTAAGAAAAGAATATCTAATGATAAGTATTCGTAGCAAACACTAAAATATAAGTTAGAATATCCATAATGTTAGTAATCATATAATAATTACGAATCTGTATTCGGTTTGTCAAGATATGCTTGTAGATGAAAGTTAGCATTAGAAAAGTGAAGAAGTAAAGTAAGAAAAGAAGATAGAATTTCAGTTTTAAGGAGTATGCTTTGAGAAGTAATAAGTATTTTGAAAAGTGAATAAGTAACGTAAGAAAAGAAGATAGAATTTCAGTTTTAAGGAGTATGCTTTGAGAAGTAATAAGTATTTAAAAAAGTGAGGAAGTAAAGTAAGAAAAGAAGATAGAATTTCAGTTTTAAGGAGTATGTTTTGAGAAGTAGTAAGTATTTTGAAAAGTGAAGAAGTAAAGTAAGAAAAGAATATCTAATGATAAGTATTCGTAGCAAACACTAAAATATAAGTTAGAATATCCATAATGTTAGTAATCATATAATAATTACGAATCTGTATTCGGTTTGTCAAGATATGCTTGTAGATGAAAGTTAGCCTATAGAAAAGTGAAGAAGTAAAGTAAGAAAAGAAGATAGAATTTCAGTTTTAAGGAGTATGCTTTGAGAAGTAATAAGTATTTTGAAAAGTGAATAAGTAACGTAAGAAAAGAAGATAGAATTTCAGTTTTAAGGAGTATGCTTTGAGAAGTAATAAGTATTTAAAAAAGTGAGGAAGTAAAGTAAGAAAAGAAGATAGAATTTCAGTTTTAAGGAGTATGTTTTGAGAAGTAGTAAGTATTTTGAAAAGTAAATAAGTAAAGTAAGAAAAGAAGATAGAATTTCAGTTTTAAGGAGTATTATTTGAGAAGTAATAAGTTGATAGAAAAGTGAAGAAGTAAAGTAAGAAAAGAAGATAGAATTTCAGTTTTAAGGAGTATTATTTGAGAAGTAATAAGTATTTAGAAAAGTGAAGAAGTAACGTAAGAAAAGAATATCTAATGATAAGTATTCGTAGCAAACACTAAAATATAAGTTAGAATATCCATAATGTTAGTAATCATATAATAATTACGAATCTGTATTCGGTTTGTCAAGATATGCTTGTAGATGAAAGTTAGCATTAGAAAAGTGAAGAAGTAAAGTAAGAAAAGAATATCTAATGATAAGTATTCGTAGCAAGCACTAAAATATAAGTTAGAATATCCATAATGTTAGTAATCATATAATAATTACGAATCTGTATTCGGTTTGTCAAGATATGCTTGTAGATGAAAGTTAGCATTAGAAAAGTGAAGAAGTAACGTAAGAAAAGAATATCTAATGATAAGTATTCGTAGCAAACACTAAAATATAAGTTAGAATATCCATAATGTTAGTAATAATATAATAATTACGAATCTGTATTCGGTTTGTCAAGATATGCTTGTAGATGAAAGTTAGCATTAGAAAAGTGAAGAAGTAAAGTAAGAAAAGAATATCTAATGATAAGTATTCGTAGCAAGCACTAAAATATAAGTTAGAATATCCATAATGTTAGTAATCATATAATAATTACGAATCTGTATTCGGTTTGTCAAGATATGCTTGTAGATGAAAGTTAGCATTAGAAAAGTGAAGAAGTAACGTAAGAAAAGAATATCTAATGATAAGTATTCGTAGCAAACACTAAAATATAAGTTAGAATATCCATAATGTTAGTAATAATATAATAATTACGAATCTGTATTCGGTTTGTCAAGATATGCTTGTAGATGAAAGTTAGCATTAGAAAAGTGAAGAAGTAAAGTAAGAAAAGAATATCTAATGATAAGTATTCGTAGCAAGCACTAAAATATAAGTTAGAATATCCATAATGTTAGTAATCATATAATAATTACGAATCTGTATTCGGTTTGTCAAGATATGCTTGTAGATGAAAGTTAGCATTAGAAAAGTGAAGAAGTAAAGTAAGAAAAGAATATCTAATGATAAGTATTCGTAGCAAACACTAAAATATAAGTTAGAATATCCATAATGTTAGTAATCATATAATAATTACGAATCTGTATTCGGTTTGTCAAGATATGCTTGTAGATGAAAGTTAGCCTATAGAAAAGTGAAGAAGTAAAGTAAGAAAAGAAGATAGAATTTCAGTTTTAAGGAGTATGCTTTGAGAAGTAATAAGTATTTTGAAAAGTGAATAAGTAACGTAAGAAAAGAAGATAGAATTTCAGTTTTAAGGAGTATGCTTTGAGAAGTAATAAGTATTTAAAAAAGTGAGGAAGTAAAGTAAGAAAAGAAGATAGAATTTCAGTTTTAAGGAGTATGTTTTGAGAAGTAGTAAGTATTTTGAAAAGTAAATAAGTAAAGTAAGAAAAGAAGATAGAATTTCAGTTTTAAGGAGTATTATTTGAGAAGTAATAAGTTGATAGAAAAGTGAAGAAGTAAAGTAAGAAAAGAAGATAGAATTTCAGTTTTAAGGAGTATTATTTGAGAAGTAATAAGTATTTAGAAAAGTGAAGAAGTAACGTAAGAAAAGAATATCTAATGATAAGTATTCGTAGCAAACACTAAAATATAAGTTAGAATATCCATAATGTTAGTAATCATATAATAATTACGAATCTGTATTCGGTTTGTCAAGATATGCTTGTAGATGAAAGTTAGCATTAGAAAAGTGAAGAAGTAAAGTAAGAAAAGAAGATAGAATTTCAGTTTTAAGGAGTATGCTTTGAGAAGTAATAAGTATTTTGAAAAGTGAATAAGTAACGTAAGAAAAGAAGATAGAATTTCAGTTTTAAGGAGTATGCTTTGAGAAGTAATAAGTATTTAAAAAAGTGAGGAAGTAAAGTAAGAAAAGAAGATAGAATTTCAGTTTTAAGGAGTATGTTTTGAGAAGTAGTAAGTATTTTGAAAAGTGAAGAAGTAAAGTAAGAAAAGAATATCTAATGATAAGTATTCGTAGCAAACACTAAAATATAAGTTAGAATATCCATAATGTTAGTAATCATATAATAATTACGAATCTGTATTCGGTTTGTCAAGATATGCTTGTAGATGAAAGTTAGCCTATAGAAAAGTGAAGAAGTAAAGTAAGAAAAGAAGATAGAATTTCAGTTTTAAGGAGTATGCTTTGAGAAGTAATAAGTATTTTGAAAAGTGAATAAGTAACGTAAGAAAAGAAGATAGAATTTCAGTTTTAAGGAGTATGCTTTGAGAAGTAATAAGTATTTAAAAAAGTGAGGAAGTAAAGTAAGAAAAGAAGATAGAATTTCAGTTTTAAGGAGTATGTTTTGAGAAGTAGTAAGTATTTTGAAAAGTAAATAAGTAAAGTAAGAAAAGAAGATAGAATTTCAGTTTTAAGGAGTATTATTTGAGAAGTAATAAGTTGATAGAAAAGTGAAGAAGTAAAGTAAGAAAAGAAGATAGAATTTCAGTTTTAAGGAGTATTATTTGAGAAGTAATAAGTATTTAGAAAAGTGAAGAAGTAACGTAAGAAAAGAATATCTAATGATAAGTATTCGTAGCAAACACTAAAATATAAGTTAGAATATCCATAATGTTAGTAATAATATAATAATTACGAATCTGTATTCGGTTTGTCAAGATATGCTTGTAGATGAAAGTTAGCATTAGAAAAGTGAAGAAGTAAAGTAAGAAAAGAATATCTAATGATAAGTATTCGTAGCAAGCACTAAAATATAAGTTAGAATATCCATAATGTTAGTAATCATATAATAATTACGAATCTGTATTCGGTTTGTCAAGATATGCTTGTAGATGAAAGTTAGCATTAGAAAAGTGAAGAAGTAACGTAAGAAAAGAATATCTAATGATAAGTATTCGTAGCAAACACTAAAATATAAGTTAGAATATCCATAATGTTAGTAATAATATAATAATTACGAATCTGTATTCGGTTTGTCAAGATATGCTTGTAGATGAAAGTTAGCATTAGAAAAGTGAAGAAGTAAAGTAAGAAAAGAATATCTAATGATAAGTATTCGTAGCAAGCACTAAAATATAAGTTAGAATATCCATAATGTTAGTAATCATATAATAATTACGAATCTGTATTCGGTTTGTCAAGATATGCTTGTAGATGAAAGTTAGCATTAGAAAAGTGAAGAAGTAACGTAAGAAAAGAATATCTAATGATAAGTATTCGTAGCAAACACTAAAATATAAGTTAGAATATCCATAATGTTAGTAATAATATAATAATTACGAATCTGTATTCGGTTTGTCAAGATATGCTTGTAGATGAAAGTTAGCATTAGAAAAGTGAAGAAGTAAAGTAAGAAAAGAATATCTAATGATAAGTATTCGTAGCAAGCACTAAAATATAAGTTAGAATATCCATAATGTTAGTAATCATATAATAATTACGAATCTGTATTCGGTTTGTCAAGATATGCTTGTAGATGAAAGTTAGCATTAGAAAAGTGAAGAAGTAAAGTAAGAAAAGAATATCTAATGATAAGTATTCGTAGCAAACACTAAAATATAAGTTAGAATATCCATAATGTTAGTAATCATATAATAATTACGAATCTGTATTCGGTTTGTCAAGATATGCTTGTAGATGAAAGTTAGCATTAGAAAAGTGAAGAAGTAAAGTAAGAAAAGAAGATAGAATTTCAGTTTTAAGGAGTATGCTTTGAGAAGTAATAAGTATTTTGAAAAGTGAATAAGTAACGTAAGAAAAGAAGATAGAATTTCAGTTTTAAGGAGTATGCTTTGAGAAGTAATAAGTATTTAAAAAAGTGAGGAAGTAAAGTAAGAAAAGAAGATAGAATTTCAGTTTTAAGGAGTATGTTTTGAGAAGTAGTAAGTATTTTGAAAAGTAAATAAGTAAAGTAAGAAAAGAAGATAGAATTTCAGTTTTAAGGAGTATTATTTGAGAAGTAATAAGTTGATAGAAAAGTGAAGAAGTAAAGTAAGAAAAGAAGATAGAATTTCAGTTTTAAGGAGTATTATTTGAGAAGTAATAAGTATTTAGAAAAGTGAAGAAGTAACGTAAGAAAAGAATATCTAATGATAAGTATTCGTAGCAAACACTAAAATATAAGTTAGAATATCCATAATGTTAGTAATCATATAATAATTACGAATCTGTATTCGGTTTGTCAAGATATGCTTGTAGATGAAAGTTAGCATTAGAAAAGTGAAGAAGTAACGTAAGAAAAGAATATCTAATGATAAGTATTCGTAGCAAACACTAAAATATAAGTTAGAATATCCATAATGTTAGTAATCATATAATAATTACGAATCTGTATTCGGTTTGTCAAGATATGCTTGTAGATGAAAGTTAGCATTAGAAAAGTGAAGAAGTAAAGTAAGAAAAGAATATCTAAAGATAAGTATTCGTAGCAAACACTAAAATATAAGTTAGAATATCCATAATGTTAGTAATCATATAATAATTACGAATCTGTATTCGGTTTGTCAAGATATGCTTGTAGATGAAAGTTAGCATTAGAAAAGTGAAGAAGTAAAGTAAGAAAAGAATATCTAAAGATAAGTATTCGTAGCAAACACTAAAATATAAGTTAGAATATCCATAATGTTAGTAATCATATAATAATTACGAATCTGTATTCGGTTTGTCAAGATATGCTTGTAGATGAAAGTTAGCCTATAGAAAAGTGAAGAAGTAAAGTAAGAAAAGAAGATAGAATTTCAGTTTTAAGGAGTATGCTTTGAGAAGTAATAAGTATTTTGAAAAGTGAATAAGTAACGTAAGAAAAGAAGATAGAATTTCAGTTTTAAGGAGTATGCTTTGAGAAGTAATAAGTATTTAAAAAAGTGAGGAAGTAAAGTAAGAAAAGAAGATAGAATTTCAGTTTTAAGGAGTATGTTTTGAGAAGTAGTAAGTATTTTGAAAAGTAAATAAGTAAAGTAAGAAAAGAAGATAGAATTTCAGTTTTAAGGAGTATTATTTGAGAAGTAATAAGTTGATAGAAAAGTGAAGAAGTAAAGTAAGAAAAGAAGATAGAATTTCAGTTTTAAGGAGTATTATTTGAGAAGTAATAAGTATTTAGAAAAGTGAAGAAGTAACGTAAGAAAAGAATATCTAATGATAAGTATTCGTAGCAAACACTAAAATATAAGTTAGAATATCCATAATGTTAGTAATAATATAATAATTACGAATCTGTATTCGGTTTGTCAAGATATGCTTGTAGATGAAAGTTAGCATTAGAAAAGTGAAGAAGTAAAGTAAGAAAAGAATATCTAATGATAAGTATTCGTAGCAAGCACTAAAATATAAGTTAGAATATCCATAATGTTAGTAATCATATAATAATTACGAATCTGTATTCGGTTTGTCAAGATATGCTTGTAGATGAAAGTTAGCATTAGAAAAGTGAAGAAGTAAAGTAAGAAAAGAATATCTAATGATAAGTATTCGTAGCAAACACTAAAATATAAGTTAGAATATCCATAATGTTAGTAATCATATAATAATTACGAATCTGTATTCGGTTTGTCAAGATATGCTTGTAGATGAAAGTTAGCCTATAGAAAAGTGAAGAAGTAAAGTAAGAAAAGAAGATAGAATTTCAGTTTTAAGGAGTATGCTTTGAGAAGTAATAAGTATTTTGAAAAGTGAATAAGTAACGTAAGAAAAGAAGATAGAATTTCAGTTTTAAGGAGTATGCTTTGAGAAGTAATAAGTATTTAAAAAAGTGAGGAAGTAAAGTAAGAAAAGAAGATAGAATTTCAGTTTTAAGGAGTATGTTTTGAGAAGTAGTAAGTATTTTGAAAAGTAAATAAGTAAAGTAAGAAAAGAAGATAGAATTTCAGTTTTAAGGAGTATTATTTGAGAAGTAATAAGTTGATAGAAAAGTGAAGAAGTAAAGTAAGAAAAGAAGATAGAATTTCAGTTTTAAGGAGTATTATTTGAGAAGTAATAAGTATTTAGAAAAGTGAAGAAGTAACGTAAGAAAAGAATATCTAATGATAAGTATTCGTAGCAAACACTAAAATATAAGTTAGAATATCCATAATGTTAGTAATCATATAATAATTACGAATCTGTATTCGGTTTGTCAAGATATGCTTGTAGATGAAAGTTAGCATTAGAAAAGTGAAGAAGTAAAGTAAGAAAAGAAGATAGAATTTCAGTTTTAAGGAGTATGCTTTGAGAAGTAATAAGTATTTTGAAAAGTGAATAAGTAACGTAAGAAAAGAAGATAGAATTTCAGTTTTAAGGAGTATGCTTTGAGAAGTAATAAGTATTTAAAAAAGTGAGGAAGTAAAGTAAGAAAAGAAGATAGAATTTCAGTTTTAAGGAGTATGTTTTGAGAAGTAGTAAGTATTTTGAAAAGTGAAGAAGTAAAGTAAGAAAAGAATATCTAATGATAAGTATTCGTAGCAAACACTAAAATATAAGTTAGAATATCCATAATGTTAGTAATCATATAATAATTACGAATCTGTATTCGGTTTGTCAAGATATGCTTGTAGATGAAAGTTAGCCTATAGAAAAGTGAAGAAGTAAAGTAAGAAAAGAAGATAGAATTTCAGTTTTAAGGAGTATGCTTTGAGAAGTAATAAGTATTTTGAAAAGTGAATAAGTAACGTAAGAAAAGAAGATAGAATTTCAGTTTTAAGGAGTATGCTTTGAGAAGTAATAAGTATTTAAAAAAGTGAGGAAGTAAAGTAAGAAAAGAAGATAGAATTTCAGTTTTAAGGAGTATGTTTTGAGAAGTAGTAAGTATTTTGAAAAGTAAATAAGTAAAGTAAGAAAAGAAGATAGAATTTCAGTTTTAAGGAGTATTATTTGAGAAGTAATAAGTTGATAGAAAAGTGAAGAAGTAAAGTAAGAAAAGAAGATAGAATTTCAGTTTTAAGGAGTATTATTTGAGAAGTAATAAGTATTTAGAAAAGTGAAGAAGTAACGTAAGAAAAGAATATCTAATGATAAGTATTCGTAGCAAACACTAAAATATAAGTTAGAATATCCATAATGTTAGTAATAATATAATAATTACGAATCTGTATTCGGTTTGTCAAGATATGCTTGTAGATGAAAGTTAGCATTAGAAAAGTGAAGAAGTAAAGTAAGAAAAGAATATCTAATGATAAGTATTCGTAGCAAGCACTAAAATATAAGTTAGAATATCCATAATGTTAGTAATCATATAATAATTACGAATCTGTATTCGGTTTGTCAAGATATGCTTGTAGATGAAAGTTAGCATTAGAAAAGTGAAGAAGTAACGTAAGAAAAGAATATCTAATGATAAGTATTCGTAGCAAACACTAAAATATAAGTTAGAATATCCATAATGTTAGTAATAATATAATAATTACGAATCTGTATTCGGTTTGTCAAGATATGCTTGTAGATGAAAGTTAGCATTAGAAAAGTGAAGAAGTAAAGTAAGAAAAGAATATCTAATGATAAGTATTCGTAGCAAACACTAAAATATAAGTTAGAATATCCATAATGTTAGTAATAATATAATAATTACGAATCTGTATTCGGTTTGTCAAGATATGCTTGTAGATGAAAGTTAGCATTAGAAAAGTGAAGAAGTAAAGTAAGAAAAGAATATCTAATGATAAGTATTCGTAGCAAGCACTAAAATATAAGTTAGAATATCCATAATGTTAGTAATCATATAATAATTACGAATCTGTATTCGGTTTGTCAAGATATGCTTGTAGATGAAAGTTAGCATTAGAAAAGTGAAGAAGTAACGTAAGAAAAGAATATCTAATGATAAGTATTCGTAGCAAACACTAAAATATAAGTTAGAATATCCATAATGTTAGTAATAATATAATAATTACGAATCTGTATTCGGTTTGTCAAGATATGCTTGTAGATGAAAGTTAGCATTAGAAAAGTGAAGAAGTAAAGTAAGAAAAGAATATCTAATGATAAGTATTCGTAGCAAGCACTAAAATATAAGTTAGAATATCCATAATGTTAGTAATCATATAATAATTACGAATCTGTATTCGGTTTGTCAAGATATGCTTGTAGATGAAAGTTAGCATTAGAAAAGTGAAGAAGTAACGTAAGAAAAGAATATCTAATGATAAGTATTCGTAGCAAACACTAAAATATAAGTTAGAATATCCATAATGTTAGTAATAATATAATAATTACGAATCTGTATTCGGTTTGTCAAGATATGCTTGTAGATGAAAGTTAGCCTATAGAAAAGTGAAGAAGTAAAGTAAGAAAAGAAGATAGAATTTCAGTTTTAAGGAGTATGCTTTGAGAAGTAATAAGTATTTTGAAAAGTGAATAAGTAACGTAAGAAAAGAAGATAGAATTTCAGTTTTAAGGAGTATGCTTTGAGAAGTAATAAGTATTTAAAAAAGTGAGGAAGTAAAGTAAGAAAAGAAGATAGAATTTCAGTTTTAAGGAGTATGTTTTGAGAAGTAGTAAGTATTTTGAAAAGTAAATAAGTAAAGTAAGAAAAGAAGATAGAATTTCAGTTTTAAGGAGTATTATTTGAGAAGTAATAAGTTGATAGAAAAGTGAAGAAGTAAAGTAAGAAAAGAAGATAGAATTTCAGTTTTAAGGAGTATTATTTGAGAAGTAATAAGTATTTAGAAAAGTGAAGAAGTAACGTAAGAAAAGAATATCTAATGATAAGTATTCGTAGCAAACACTAAAATATAAGTTAGAATATCCATAATGTTAGTAATAATATAATAATTACGAATCTGTATTCGGTTTGTCAAGATATGCTTGTAGATGAAAGTTAGCATTAGAAAAGTGAAGAAGTAAAGTAAGAAAAGAATATCTAATGATAAGTATTCGTAGCAAGCACTAAAATATAAGTTAGAATATCCATAATGTTAGTAATCATATAATAATTACGAATCTGTATTCGGTTTGTCAAGATATGCTTGTAGATGAAAGTTAGCATTAGAAAAGTGAAGAAGTAACGTAAGAAAAGAATATCTAATGATAAGTATTCGTAGCAAACACTAAAATATAAGTTAGAATATCCATAATGTTAGTAATAATATAATAATTACGAATCTGTATTCGGTTTGTCAAGATATGCTTGTAGATGAAAGTTAGCATTAGAAAAGTGAAGAAGTAAAGTAAGAAAAGAATATCTAATGATAAGTATTCGTAGCAAGCACTAAAATATAAGTTAGAATATCCATAATGTTAGTAATCATATAATAATTACGAATCTGTATTCGGTTTGTCAAGATATGCTTGTAGATGAAAGTTAGCATTAGAAAAGTGAAGAAGTAACGTAAGAAAAGAATATCTAATGATAAGTATTCGTAGCAAACACTAAAATATAAGTTAGAATATCCATAATGTTAGTAATAATATAATAATTACGAATCTGTATTCGGTTTGTCAAGATATGCTTGTAGATGAAAGTTAGCATTAGAAAAGTGAAGAAGTAAAGTAAGAAAAGAATATCTAATGATAAGTATTCGTAGCAAGCACTAAAATATAAGTTAGAATATCCATAATGTTAGTAATCATATAATAATTACGAATCTGTATTCGGTTTGTCAAGATATGCTTGTAGATGAAAGTTAGCATTAGAAAAGTGAAGAAGTAAAGTAAGAAAAGAATATCTAATGATAAGTATTCGTAGCAAACACTAAAATATAAGTTAGAATATCCATAATGTTAGTAATCATATAATAATTACGAATCTGTATTCGGTTTGTCAAGATATGCTTGTAGATGAAAGTTAGCATTAGAAAAGTGAAGAAGTAAAGTAAGAAAAGAAGATAGAATTTCAGTTTTAAGGAGTATGCTTTGAGAAGTAATAAGTATTTTGAAAAGTGAATAAGTAACGTAAGAAAAGAAGATAGAATTTCAGTTTTAAGGAGTATGCTTTGAGAAGTAATAAGTATTTAAAAAAGTGAGGAAGTAAAGTAAGAAAAGAAGATAGAATTTCAGTTTTAAGGAGTATGTTTTGAGAAGTAGTAAGTATTTTGAAAAGTAAATAAGTAAAGTAAGAAAAGAAGATAGAATTTCAGTTTTAAGGAGTATTATTTGAGAAGTAATAAGTTGATAGAAAAGTGAAGAAGTAAAGTAAGAAAAGAAGATAGAATTTCAGTTTTAAGGAGTATTATTTGAGAAGTAATAAGTATTTAGAAAAGTGAAGAAGTAACGTAAGAAAAGAATATCTAATGATAAGTATTCGTAGCAAACACTAAAATATAAGTTAGAATATCCATAATGTTAGTAATCATATAATAATTACGAATCTGTATTCGGTTTGTCAAGATATGCTTGTAGATGAAAGTTAGCATTAGAAAAGTGAAGAAGTAAAGTAAGAAAAGAAGATAGAATTTCAGTTTTAAGGAGTATGCTTTGAGAAGTAATAAGTATTTTGAAAAGTGAATAAGTAACGTAAGAAAAGAAGATAGAATTTCAGTTTTAAGGAGTATGCTTTGAGAAGTAATAAGTATTTAAAAAAGTGAGGAAGTAAAGTAAGAAAAGAAGATAGAATTTCAGTTTTAAGGAGTATGTTTTGAGAAGTAGTAAGTATTTTGAAAAGTGAAGAAGTAAAGTAAGAAAAGAATATCTAATGATAAGTATTCGTAGCAAACACTAAAATATAAGTTAGAATATCCATAATGTTAGTAATCATATAATAATTACGAATCTGTATTCGGTTTGTCAAGATATGCTTGTAGATGAAAGTTAGCCTATAGAAAAGTGAAGAAGTAAAGTAAGAAAAGAAGATAGAATTTCAGTTTTAAGGAGTATGCTTTGAGAAGTAATAAGTATTTTGAAAAGTGAATAAGTAACGTAAGAAAAGAAGATAGAATTTCAGTTTTAAGGAGTATGCTTTGAGAAGTAATAAGTATTTAAAAAAGTGAGGAAGTAAAGTAAGAAAAGAAGATAGAATTTCAGTTTTAAGGAGTATGTTTTGAGAAGTAGTAAGTATTTTGAAAAGTAAATAAGTAAAGTAAGAAAAGAAGATAGAATTTCAGTTTTAAGGAGTATTATTTGAGAAGTAATAAGTTGATAGAAAAGTGAAGAAGTAAAGTAAGAAAAGAAGATAGAATTTCAGTTTTAAGGAGTATTATTTGAGAAGTAATAAGTATTTAGAAAAGTGAAGAAGTAACGTAAGAAAAGAATATCTAATGATAAGTATTCGTAGCAAACACTAAAATATAAGTTAGAATATCCATAATGTTAGTAATAATATAATAATTACGAATCTGTATTCGGTTTGTCAAGATATGCTTGTAGATGAAAGTTAGCATTAGAAAAGTGAAGAAGTAAAGTAAGAAAAGAATATCTAATGATAAGTATTCGTAGCAAGCACTAAAATATAAGTTAGAATATCCATAATGTTAGTAATCATATAATAATTACGAATCTGTATTCGGTTTGTCAAGATATGCTTGTAGATGAAAGTTAGCATTAGAAAAGTGAAGAAGTAACGTAAGAAAAGAATATCTAATGATAAGTATTCGTAGCAAACACTAAAATATAAGTTAGAATATCCATAATGTTAGTAATAATATAATAATTACGAATCTGTATTCGGTTTGTCAAGATATGCTTGTAGATGAAAGTTAGCATTAGAAAAGTGAAGAAGTAAAGTAAGAAAAGAATATCTAATGATAAGTATTCGTAGCAAGCACTAAAATATAAGTTAGAATATCCATAATGTTAGTAATCATATAATAATTACGAATCTGTATTCGGTTTGTCAAGATATGCTTGTAGATGAAAGTTAGCATTAGAAAAGTGAAGAAGTAACGTAAGAAAAGAATATCTAATGATAAGTATTCGTAGCAAACACTAAAATATAAGTTAGAATATCCATAATGTTAGTAATAATATAATAATTACGAATCTGTATTCGGTTTGTCAAGATATGCTTGTAGATGAAAGTTAGCATTAGAAAAGTGAAGAAGTAAAGTAAGAAAAGAATATCTAATGATAAGTATTCGTAGCAAGCACTAAAATATAAGTTAGAATATCCATAATGTTAGTAATCATATAATAATTACGAATCTGTATTCGGTTTGTCAAGATATGCTTGTAGATGAAAGTTAGCATTAGAAAAGTGAAGAAGTAACGTAAGAAAAGAATATCTAATGATAAGTATTCGTAGCAAACACTAAAATATAAGTTAGAATATCCATAATGTTAGTAATAATATAATAATTACGAATCTGTATTCGGTTTGTCAAGATATGCTTGTAGATGAAAGTTAGCATTAGAAAAGTGAAGAAGTAAAGTAAGAAAAGAATATCTAATGATAAGTATTCGTAGCAAGCACTAAAATATAAGTTAGAATATCCATAATGTTAGTAATCATATAATAATTACGAATCTGTATTCGGTTTGTCAAGATATGCTTGTAGATGAAAGTTAGCATTAGAAAAGTGAAGAAGTAAAGTAAGAAAAGAATATCTAATGATAAGTATTCGTAGCAAACACTAAAATATAAGTTAGAATATCCATAATGTTAGTAATCATATAATAATTACGAATCTGTATTCGGTTTGTCAAGATATGCTTGTAGATGAAAGTTAGCATTAGAAAAGTGAAGAAGTAAAGTAAGAAAAGAAGATAGAATTTCAGTTTTAAGGAGTATGCTTTGAGAAGTAATAAGTATTTTGAAAAGTGAATAAGTAACGTAAGAAAAGAAGATAGAATTTCAGTTTTAAGGAGTATGCTTTGAGAAGTAATAAGTATTTAAAAAAGTGAGGAAGTAAAGTAAGAAAAGAAGATAGAATTTCAGTTTTAAGGAGTATGTTTTGAGAAGTAGTAAGTATTTTGAAAAGTGAAGAAGTAAAGTAAGAAAAGAATATCTAATGATAAGTATTCGTAGCAAACACTAAAATATAAGTTAGAATATCCATAATGTTAGTAATCATATAATAATTACGAATCTGTATTCGGTTTGTCAAGATATGCTTGTAGATGAAAGTTAGCCTATAGAAAAGTGAAGAAGTAAAGTAAGAAAAGAAGATAGAATTTCAGTTTTAAGGAGTATGCTTTGAGAAGTAATAAGTATTTTGAAAAGTGAATAAGTAACGTAAGAAAAGAAGATAGAATTTCAGTTTTAAGGAGTATGCTTTGAGAAGTAATAAGTATTTAAAAAAGTGAGGAAGTAAAGTAAGAAAAGAAGATAGAATTTCAGTTTTAAGGAGTATGTTTTGAGAAGTAGTAAGTATTTTGAAAAGTAAATAAGTAAAGTAAGAAAAGAAGATAGAATTTCAGTTTTAAGGAGTATTATTTGAGAAGTAATAAGTATTTAAAAAAGTGAGGAAGTAAAGTAAGAAAAGAAGATAGAATTTCAGTTTTAAGGAGTATTATTTGAGAAGTAATAAGTATTTAGAAAAGTGAAGAAGTAACGTAAGAAAAGAATATCTAATGATAAGTATTCGTAGCAAACACTAAAATATAAGTTAGAATATCCATAATGTTAGTAATCATATAATAATTACGAATCTGTATTCGGTTTGTCAAGATATGCTTGTAGATGAAAGTTAGCATTAGAAAAGTGAAGAAGTAAAGTAAGAAAAGAATATCTAATGATAAGTATTCGTAGCAAGCACTAAAATATAAGTTAGAATATCCATAATGTTAGTAATCATATAATAATTACGAATCTGTATTCGGTTTGTCAAGATATGCTTGTAGATGAAAGTTAGCATTAGAAAAGTGAAGAAGTAAAGTAAGAAAAGAATATCTAATGATAAGTATTCGTAGCAAGCACTAAAATATAAGTTAGAATATCCATAATGTTAGTAATCATATAATAATTACGAATCTGTATTCGGTTTGTCAAGATATGCTTGTAGATGAAAGTTAGCATTAGAAAAGTGAAGAAGTAAAGTAAGAAAAGAATATCTAATGATAAGTATTCGTAGCAAGCACTAAAATATAAGTTAGAATATCCATAATGTTAGTAATCATATAATAATTACGAATCTGTATTCGGTTTGTCAAGATATGCTTGTAGATGAAAGTTAGCATTAGAAAAGTGAAGAAGTAAAGTAAGAAAAGAATATCTAATGATAAGTATTCGTAGCAAACACTAAAATATAAGTTAGAATATCCATAATGTTAGTAATCATATAATAATTACGAATCTGTATTCGGTTTGTCAAGATATGCTTGTAGATGAAAGTTAGCCTATAGAAAAGTGAAGAAGTAAAGTAAGAAAAGAAGATAGAATTTCAGTTTTAAGGAGTATGCTTTGAGAAGTAATAAGTATTTTGAAAAGTGAATAAGTAACGTAAGAAAAGAAGATAGAATTTCAGTTTTAAGGAGTATGCTTTGAGAAGTAATAAGTATTTAAAAAAGTGAGGAAGTAAAGTAAGAAAAGAAGATAGAATTTCAGTTTTAAGGAGTATGTTTTGAGAAGTAGTAAGTATTTTGAAAAGTGAATAAGTAACGTAAGAAAAGAAGATAGAATTTCAGTTTTAAGGAGTATGCTTTGAGAAGTAATAAGTATTTAAAAAAGTGAGGAAGTAAAGTAAGAAAAGAAGATAGAATTTCAGTTTTAAGGAGTATGTTTTGAGAAGTAGTAAGTATTTTGAAAAGTAAATAAGTAAAGTAAGAAAAGAAGATAGAATTTCAGTTTTAAGGAGTATTATTTGAGAAGTAATAAGTTGATAGAAAAGTGAAGAAGTAAAGTAAGAAAAGAAGATAGAATTTCAGTTTTAAGGAGTATTATTTGAGAAGTAATAAGTATTTAGAAAAGTGAAGAAGTAACGTAAGAAAAGAATATCTAATGATAAGTATTCGTAGCAAGCACTAAAATATAAGTTAGAATATCCATAATGTTAGTAATAATATAATAATTACGAATCTGTATTCGGTTTGTCAAGATATGCTTGTAGATGAAAGTTAGCATTAGAAAAGTGAAGAAGTAAAGTAAGAAAAGAATATCTAATGATAAGTATTCGTAGCAAACACTAAAATATAAGTTAGAATATCCATAATGTTAGTAATCATATAATAATTACGAATCTGTATTCGGTTTGTCAAGATATGCTTGTAGATGAAAGTTAGCCTATAGAAAAGTGAAGAAGTAAAGTAAGAAAAGAAGATAGAATTTCAGTTTTAAGGAGTATGCTTTGAGAAGTAATAAGTATTTTGAAAAGTGAATAAGTAACGTAAGAAAAGAAGATAGAATTTCAGTTTTAAGGAGTATGCTTTGAGAAGTAATAAGTATTTAAAAAAGTGAGGAAGTAAAGTAAGAAAAGAAGATAGAATTTCAGTTTTAAGGAGTATGTTTTGAGAAGTAGTAAGTATTTTGAAAAGTAAATAAGTAAAGTAAGAAAAGAAGATAGAATTTCAGTTTTAAGGAGTATTATTTGAGAAGTAATAAGTTGATAGAAAAGTGAAGAAGTAAAGTAAGAAAAGAAGATAGAATTTCAGTTTTAAGGAGTATTATTTGAGAAGTAATAAGTATTTAGAAAAGTGAAGAAGTAACGTAAGAAAAGAATATCTAATGATAAGTATTCGTAGCAAACACTAAAATATAAGTTAGAATATCCATAATGTTAGTAATAATATAATAATTACGAATCTGTATTCGGTTTGTCAAGATATGCTTGTAGATGAAAGTTAGCATTAGAAAAGTGAAGAAGTAAAGTAAGAAAAGAATATCTAATGATAAGTATTCGTAGCAAGCACTAAAATATAAGTTAGAATATCCATAATGTTAGTAATCATATAATAATTACGAATCTGTATTCGGTTTGTCAAGATATGCTTGTAGATGAAAGTTAGCATTAGAAAAGTGAAGAAGTAACGTAAGAAAAGAATATCTAATGATAAGTATTCGTAGCAAACACTAAAATATAAGTTAGAATATCCATAATGTTAGTAATAATATAATAATTACGAATCTGTATTCGGTTTGTCAAGATATGCTTGTAGATGAAAGTTAGCATTAGAAAAGTGAAGAAGTAAAGTAAGAAAAGAATATCTAATGATAAGTATTCGTAGCAAGCACTAAAATATAAGTTAGAATATCCATAATGTTAGTAATCATATAATAATTACGAATCTGTATTCGGTTTGTCAAGATATGCTTGTAGATGAAAGTTAGCATTAGAAAAGTGAAGAAGTAACGTAAGAAAAGAATATCTAATGATAAGTATTCGTAGCAAACACTAAAATATAAGTTAGAATATCCATAATGTTAGTAATAATATAATAATTACGAATCTGTATTCGGTTTGTCAAGATATGCTTGTAGATGAAAGTTAGCATTAGAAAAGTGAAGAAGTAAAGTAAGAAAAGAATATCTAATGATAAGTATTCGTAGCAAGCACTAAAATATAAGTTAGAATATCCATAATGTTAGTAATCATATAATAATTACGAATCTGTATTCGGTTTGTCAAGATATGCTTGTAGATGAAAGTTAGCATTAGAAAAGTGAAGAAGTAAAGTAAGAAAAGAATATCTAATGATAAGTATTCGTAGCAAACACTAAAATATAAGTTAGAATATCCATAATGTTAGTAATCATATAATAATTACGAATCTGTATTCGGTTTGTCAAGATATGCTTGTAGATGAAAGTTAGCATTAGAAAAGTGAAGAAGTAAAGTAAGAAAAGAAGATAGAATTTCAGTTTTAAGGAGTATGCTTTGAGAAGTAATAAGTATTTTGAAAAGTGAATAAGTAACGTAAGAAAAGAAGATAGAATTTCAGTTTTAAGGAGTATGCTTTGAGAAGTAATAAGTATTTAAAAAAGTGAGGAAGTAAAGTAAGAAAAGAAGATAGAATTTCAGTTTTAAGGAGTATGTTTTGAGAAGTAGTAAGTATTTTGAAAAGTGAAGAAGTAAAGTAAGAAAAGAATATCTAATGATAAGTATTCGTAGCAAACACTAAAATATAAGTTAGAATATCCATAATGTTAGTAATCATATAATAATTACGAATCTGTATTCGGTTTGTCAAGATATGCTTGTAGATGAAAGTTAGCCTATAGAAAAGTGAAGAAGTAAAGTAAGAAAAGAAGATAGAATTTCAGTTTTAAGGAGTATGTTTTGAGAAGTAGTAAGTATTTTGAAAAGTAAATAAGTAAAGTAAGAAAAGAAGATAGAATTTCAGTTTTAAGGAGTATTATTTGAGAAGTAATAAGTTGATAGAAAAGTGAAGAAGTAAAGTAAGAAAAGAAGATAGAATTTCAGTTTTAAGGAGTATTATTTGAGAAGTAATAAGTATTTAGAAAAGTGAAGAAGTAACGTAAGAAAAGAATATCTAATGATAAGTATTCGTAGCAAACACTAAAATATAAGTTAGAATATCCATAATGTTAGTAATCATATAATAATTACGAATCTGTATTCGGTTTGTCAAGATATGCTTGTAGATGAAAGTTAGCATTAGAAAAGTGAAGAAGTAAAGTAAGAAAAGAATATCTAATGATAAGTATTCGTAGCAAGCACTAAAATATAAGTTAGAATATCCATAATGTTAGTAATCATATAATAATTACGAATCTGTATTCGGTTTGTCAAGATATGCTTGTAGATGAAAGTTAGCATTAGAAAAGTGAAGAAGTAAAGTAAGAAAAGAATATCTAATGATAAGTATTCGTAGCAAACACTAAAATATAAGTTAGAATATCCATAATGTTAGTAATCATATAATAATTACGAATCTGTATTCGGTTTGTCAAGATATGCTTGTAGATGAAAGTTAGCCTATAGAAAAGTGAAGAAGTAAAGTAAGAAAAGAAGATAGAATTTCAGTTTTAAGGAGTATGCTTTGAGAAGTAATAAGTATTTTGAAAAGTGAATAAGTAACGTAAGAAAAGAAGATAGAATTTCAGTTTTAAGGAGTATGCTTTGAGAAGTAATAAGTATTTAAAAAAGTGAGGAAGTAAAGTAAGAAAAGAAGATAGAATTTCAGTTTTAAGGAGTATGTTTTGAGAAGTAGTAAGTATTTTGAAAAGTAAATAAGTAAAGTAAGAAAAGAAGATAGAATTTCAGTTTTAAGGAGTATTATTTGAGAAGTAATAAGTTGATAGAAAAGTGAAGAAGTAAAGTAAGAAAAGAAGATAGAATTTCAGTTTTAAGGAGTATTATTTGAGAAGTAATAAGTATTTAGAAAAGTGAAGAAGTAACGTAAGAAAAGAATATCTAATGATAAGTATTCGTAGCAAACACTAAAATATAAGTTAGAATATCCATAATGTTAGTAATCATATAATAATTACGAATCTGTATTCGGTTTGTCAAGATATGCTTGTAGATGAAAGTTAGCATTAGAAAAGTGAAGAAGTAAAGTAAGAAAAGAATATCTAATGATAAGTATTCGTAGCAAGCACTAAAATATAAGTTAGAATATCCATAATGTTAGTAATCATATAATAATTACGAATCTGTATTCGGTTTGTCAAGATATGCTTGTAGATGAAAGTTAGCATTAGAAAAGTGAAGAAGTAAAGTAAGAAAAGAATATCTAATGATAAGTATTCGTAGCAAACACTAAAATATAAGTTAGAATATCCATAATGTTAGTAATCATATAATAATTACGAATCTGTATTCGGTTTGTCAAGATATGCTTGTAGATGAAAGTTAGCCTATAGAAAAGTGAAGAAGTAAAGTAAGAAAAGAAGATAGAATTTCAGTTTTAAGGAGTATGCTTTGAGAAGTAATAAGTATTTTGAAAAGTGAATAAGTAACGTAAGAAAAGAAGATAGAATTTCAGTTTTAAGGAGTATGCTTTGAGAAGTAATAAGTATTTAAAAAAGTGAGGAAGTAAAGTAAGAAAAGAAGATAGAATTTCAGTTTTAAGGAGTATGTTTTGAGAAGTAGTAAGTATTTTGAAAAGTAAATAAGTAAAGTAAGAAAAGAAGATAGAATTTCAGTTTTAAGGAGTATTATTTGAGAAGTAATAAGTTGATAGAAAAGTGAAGAAGTAAAGTAAGAAAAGAAGATAGAATTTCAGTTTTAAGGAGTATTATTTGAGAAGTAATAAGTATTTAGAAAAGTGAAGAAGTAACGTAAGAAAAGAATATCTAATGATAAGTATTCGTAGCAAACACTAAAATATAAGTTAGAATATCCATAATGTTAGTAATCATATAATAATTACGAATCTGTATTCGGTTTGTCAAGATATGCTTGTAGATGAAAGTTAGCATTAGAAAAGTGAAGAAGTAAAGTAAGAAAAGAATATCTAATGATAAGTATTCGTAGCAAGCACTAAAATATAAGTTAGAATATCCATAATGTTAGTAATCATATAATAATTACGAATCTGTATTCGGTTTGTCAAGATATGCTTGTAGATGAAAGTTAGCATTAGAAAAGTGAAGAAGTAAAGTAAGAAAAGAATATCTAATGATAAGTATTCGTAGCAAACACTAAAATATAAGTTAGAATATCCATAATGTTAGTAATCATATAATAATTACGAATCTGTATTCGGTTTGTCAAGATATGCTTGTAGATGAAAGTTAGCCTATAGAAAAGTGAAGAAGTAAAGTAAGAAAAGAAGATAGAATTTCAGTTTTAAGGAGTATGCTTTGAGAAGTAATAAGTATTTTGAAAAGTGAATAAGTAACGTAAGAAAAGAAGATAGAATTTCAGTTTTAAGGAGTATGCTTTGAGAAGTAATAAGTATTTAAAAAAGTGAGGAAGTAAAGTAAGAAAAGAAGATAGAATTTCAGTTTTAAGGAGTATGTTTTGAGAAGTAGTAAGTATTTTGAAAAGTAAATAAGTAAAGTAAGAAAAGAAGATAGAATTTCAGTTTTAAGGAGTATTATTTGAGAAGTAATAAGTTGATAGAAAAGTGAAGAAGTAAAGTAAGAAAAGAAGATAGAATTTCAGTTTTAAGGAGTATTATTTGAGAAGTAATAAGTATTTAGAAAAGTGAAGAAGTAACGTAAGAAAAGAATATCTAATGATAAGTATTCGTAGCAAACACTAAAATATAAGTTAGAATATCCATAATGTTAGTAATCATATAATAATTACGAATCTGTATTCGGTTTGTCAAGATATGCTTGTAGATGAAAGTTAGCATTAGAAAAGTGAAGAAGTAAAGTAAGAAAAGAATATCTAATGATAAGTATTCGTAGCAAGCACTAAAATATAAGTTAGAATATCCATAATGTTAGTAATCATATAATAATTACGAATCTGTATTCGGTTTGTCAAGATATGCTTGTAGATGAAAGTTAGCATTAGAAAAGTGAAGAAGTAAAGTAAGAAAAGAATATCTAATGATAAGTATTCGTAGCAAACACTAAAATATAAGTTAGAATATCCATAATGTTAGTAATCATATAATAATTACGAATCTGTATTCGGTTTGTCAAGATATGCTTGTAGATGAAAGTTAGCCTATAGAAAAGTGAAGAAGTAAAGTAAGAAAAGAAGATAGAATTTCAGTTTTAAGGAGTATGCTTTGAGAAGTAATAAGTATTTTGAAAAGTGAATAAGTAACGTAAGAAAAGAAGATAGAATTTCAGTTTTAAGGAGTATGCTTTGAGAAGTAATAAGTATTTAAAAAAGTGAGGAAGTAAAGTAAGAAAAGAAGATAGAATTTCAGTTTTAAGGAGTATGTTTTGAGAAGTAGTAAGTATTTTGAAAAGTAAATAAGTAAAGTAAGAAAAGAAGATAGAATTTCAGTTTTAAGGAGTATTATTTGAGAAGTAATAAGTTGATAGAAAAGTGAAGAAGTAAAGTAAGAAAAGAAGATAGAATTTCAGTTTTAAGGAGTATTATTTGAGAAGTAATAAGTATTTAGAAAAGTGAAGAAGTAACGTAAGAAAAGAATATCTAATGATAAGTATTCGTAGCAAACATTAAAATATAAGTTAGAATATCCATAATGTTAGTAATCATATAATAATTACGAATCTGTATTCGGTTTGTCAAGATATGCTTGTAGATGAAAGTTAGCATTAGAAAAGTGAAGAAGTAAAGTAAGAAAAGAATATCTAATGATAAGTATTCGTAGCAAGCACTAAAATATAAGTTAGAATATCCATAATGTTAGTAATCATATAATAATTACGAATCTGTATTCGGTTTGTCAAGATATGCTTGTAGATGAAAGTTAGCATTAGAAAAGTGAAGAAGTAAAGTAAGAAAAGAATATCTAATGATAAGTATTCGTAGCAAACACTAAAATATAAGTTAGAATATCCATAATGTTAGTAATCATATAATAATTACGAATCTGTATTCGGTTTGTCAAGATATGCTTGTAGATGAAAGTTAGCCTATAGAAAAGTGAAGAAGTAAAGTAAGAAAAGAAGATAGAATTTCAGTTTTAAGGAGTATGCTTTGAGAAGTAATAAGTATTTTGAAAAGTGAATAAGTAACGTAAGAAAAGAAGATAGAATTTCAGTTTTAAGGAGTATGCTTTGAGAAGTAATAAGTATTTAAAAAAGTGAGGAAGTAAAGTAAGAAAAGAAGATAGAATTTCAGTTTTAAGGAGTATGTTTTGAGAATAGAGTATGTTTTGAGAAGTCAAGAGTAGAAGTAGTTTAGAAAAGTGAAGAAGTAAAGTAAATAAGTAAAGTAAGAAAAGAAGAGTAGTAATAAGAAAAGAAGATTCAGTTTTAAGGAGTATTATTTGAGAAGTAATAAGTTGATAGAAAAGTGAAGAAGTAAAGTAAGAAAAGAAGATAGAATTTCAGTTTTAAGGAGTATTATTTGAGAAGTAATAAGTATTTAGAAAAGTGAAGAAGTAACGTAAGAAAAGAATATCTAATGATAAGTATTCGTAGCAAACACTAAAATATAAGTTAGAATATCCATAATGTTAGTAATCATATAATAATTACGAATCTGTATTCGGTTTGTCAAGATATGCTTGTAGATGAAAGTTAGCATTAGAAAAGTGAAGAAGTAAAGTAAGAAAAGAATATCTAATGATAAGTATTCGTAGCAAGCACTAAAATATAAGTTAGAATATCCATAATGTTAGTAATCATATAATAATTACGAATCTGTATTCGGTTTGTCAAGATATGCTTGTAGATGAAAGTTAGCATTAGAAAAGTGAAGAAGTAAAGTAAGAAAAGAATATCTAATGATAAGTATTCGTAGCAAACACTAAAATATAAGTTAGAATATCCATAATGTTAGTAATCATATAATAATTACGAATCTGTATTCGGTTTGTCAAGATATGCTTGTAGATGAAAGTTAGCCTATAGAAAAGTGAAGAAGTAAAGTAAGAAAAGAAGATAGAATTTCAGTTTTAAGGAGTATGCTTTGAGAAGTAATAAGTATTTTGAAAAGTGAATAAGTAACGTAAGAAAAGAAGATAGAATTTCAGTTTTAAGGAGTATGCTTTGAGAAGTAATAAGTATTTAAAAAAGTGAGGAAGTAAAGTAAGAAAAGAAGATAGAATTTCAGTTTTAAGGAGTATGTTTTGAGAAGTAGTAAGTATTTTGAAAAGTAAATAAGTAAAGTAAGAAAAGAAGATAGAATTTCAGTTTTAAGGAGTATTATTTGAGAAGTAATAAGTTGATAGAAAAGTGAAGAAGTAAAGTAAGAAAAGAAGATAGAATTTCAGTTTTAAGGAGTATTATTTGAGAAGTAATAAGTATTTAGAAAAGTGAAGAAGTAACGTAAGAAAAGAATATCTAATGATAAGTATTCGTAGCAAACACTAAAATATAAGTTAGAATATCCATAATGTTAGTAATCATATAATAATTACGAATCTGTATTCGGTTTGTCAAGATATGCTTGTAGATGAAAGTTAGCATTAGAAAAGTGAAGAAGTAAAGTAAGAAAAGAAGATAGAATTTCAGTTTTAAGGAGTATTATTTGAGAAGTAATAAGTATTTAGAAAAGTGAAGAAGTAACGTAAGAAAAGAATATCTAATGATAAGTATTCGTAGCAAACATTAAAATATAAGTTAGAATATCCATAATGTTAGTAATCATATAATAATTACGAATCTGTATTCGGTTTGTCAAGATATGCTTGTAGATGAAAGTTAGCATTAGAAAAGTGAAGAAGTAAAGTAAGAAAAGAATATCTAATGATAAGTATTCGTAGCAAGCACTAAAATATAAGTTAGAATATCCATAATGTTAGTAATCATATAATAATTACGAATCTGTATTCGGTTTGTCAAGATATGCTTGTAGATGAAAGTTAGCATTAGAAAAGTGAAGAAGTAAAGTAAGAAAAGAATATCTAATGATAAGTATTCGTAGCAAACACTAAAATATAAGTTAGAATATCCATAATGTTAGTAATCATATAATAATTACGAATCTGTATTCGGTTTGTCAAGATATGCTTGTAGATGAAAGTTAGCCTATAGAAAAGTGAAGAAGTAAAGTAAGAAAAGAAGATAGAATTTCAGTTTTAAGGAGTATGCTTTGAGAAGTAATAAGTATTTTGAAAAGTGAATAAGTAACGTAAGAAAAGAAGATAGAATTTCAGTTTTAAGGAGTATGCTTTGAGAAGTAATAAGTATTTAAAAAAGTGAGGAAGTAAAGTAAGAAAAGAAGATAGAATTTCAGTTTTAAGGAGTATGTTTTGAGAAGTAGTAAGTATTTTGAAAAGTAAATAAGTAAAGTAAGAAAAGAAGATAGAATTTCAGTTTTAAGGAGTATTATTTGAGAAGTAATAAGTTGATAGAAAAGTGAAGAAGTAAAGTAAGAAAAGAAGATAGAATTTCAGTTTTAAGGAGTATTATTTGAGAAGTAATAAGTATTTAGAAAAGTGAAGAAGTAACGTAAGAAAAGAATATCTAATGATAAGTATTCGTAGCAAACACTAAAATATAAGTTAGAATATCCATAATGTTAGTAATCATATAATAATTACGAATCTGTATTCGGTTTGTCAAGATATGCTTGTAGATGAAAGTTAGCATTAGAAAAGTGAAGAAGTAAAGTAAGAAAAGAATATCTAATGATAAGTATTCGTAGCAAGCACTAAAATATAAGTTAGAATATCCATAATGTTAGTAATCATATAATAATTACGAATCTGTATTCGGTTTGTCAAGATATGCTTGTAGATGAAAGTTAGCATTAGAAAAGTGAAGAAGTAAAGTAAGAAAAGAATATCTAATGATAAGTATTCGTAGCAAGCACTAAAATATAAGTTAGAATATCCATAATGTTAGTAATCATATAATAATTACGAATCTGTATTCGGTTTGTCAAGATATGCTTGTAGATGAAAGTTAGCATTAGAAAAGTGAAGAAGTAAAGTAAGAAAAGAAGATAGAATTTCAGTTTTAAGGAGTATGCTTTGAGAAGTAATAAGTATTTTGAAAAGTGAATAAGTAACGTAAGAAAAGAAGATAGAATTTCAGTTTTAAGGAGTATGCTTTGAGAAGTAATAAGTATTTAAAAAAGTGAGGAAGTAAAGTAAGAAAAGAAGATAGAATTTCAGTTTTAAGGAGTATGTTTTGAGAAGTAGTAAGTATTTTGAAAAGTAAATAAGTAAAGTAAGAAAAGAAGATAGAATTTCAGTTTTAAGGAGTATTATTTGAGAAGTAATAAGTTGATAGAAAAGTGAAGAAGTAAAGTAAGAAAAGAATATCTAATGATAAGTATTCGTAGCAAGCACTAAAATATAAGTTAGAATATCCATAATGTTAGTAATCATATAATAATTACGAATCTGTATTCGGTTTGTCAAGATATGCTTGTAGATGAAAGTTAGCATTAGAAAAGTGAAGAAGTAAAGTAAGAAAAGAATATCTAATGATAAGTATTCGTAGCAAGCACTAAAATATAAGTTAGAATATCCATAATGTTAGTAATCATATAATAATTACGAATCTGTATTCGGTTTGTCAAGATATGCTTGTAGATGAAAGTTAGCATTAGAAAAGTGAAGAAGTAAAGTAAGAAAAGAAGATAGAATTTCAGTTTTAAGGAGTATGCTTTGAGAAGTAATAAGTATTTTGAAAAGTGAATAAGTAACGTAAGAAAAGAAGATAGAATTTCAGTTTTAAGGAGTATGCTTTGAGAAGTAATAAGTATTTAAAAAAGTGAGGAAGTAAAGTAAGAAAAGAAGATAGAATTTCAGTTTTAAGGAGTATGTTTTGAGAAGTAGTAAGTATTTTGAAAAGTAAATAAGTAAAGTAAGAAAAGAAGATAGAATTTCAGTTTTAAGGAGTATTATTTGAGAAGTAATAAGTTGATAGAAAAGTGAAGAAGTAAAGTAAGAAAAGAAGATAGAATTTCAGTTTTAAGGAGTATTATTTGAGAAGTAATAAGTATTTAGAAAAGTGAAGAAGTAACGTAAGAAAAGAATATCTAATGATAAGTATTCGTAGCAAACACTAAAATATAAGTTAGAATATCCATAATGTTAGTAATCATATAATAATTACGAATCTGTATTCGGTTTGTCAAGATATGCTTGTAGATGAAAGTTAGCATTAGAAAAGTGAAGAAGTAAAGTAAGAAAAGAATATCTAATGATAAGTATTCGTAGCAAGCACTAAAATATAAGTTAGAATATCCATAATGTTAGTAATCATATAATAATTACGAATCTGTATTCGGTTTGTCAAGATATGCTTGTAGATGAAAGTTAGCATTAGAAAAGTGAAGAAGTAAAGTAAGAAAAGAATATCTAATGATAAGTATTCGTAGCAAGCACTAAAATATAAGTTAGAATATCCATAATGTTAGTAATCATATAATAATTACGAATCTGTATTCGGTTTGTCAAGATATGCGTGTAGATGAAAGTTAGCATTAGAAAAGTGAAGAAGTAAAGTAAGAAAAGAATATCTAATGATAAGTATTCGTAGCAAGCACTAAAATATAAGTTAGAATATCCATAATGTTAGTAATCATATAATAATTACGAATCTGTATTCGGTTTGTCAAGATATGCTTGTAGATGAAAGTTAGCATTAGAAAAGTGAAGAAGTAAAGTAAGAAAAGAATATCTAATGATAAGTATTCGTAGCAAGCACTAAAATATAAGTTAGAATATCCATAATGTTAGTAATCATATAATAATTACGAATCTGTATTCGGTTTGTCAAGATATGCTTGTAGATGAAAGTTAGCATTAGAAAAGTGAAGAAGTAAAGTAAGAAAAGAATATCTAATGATAAGTATTCGTAGCAAGCACTAAAATATAAGTTAGAATATCCATAATGTTAGTAATCATATAATAATTACGAATCTGTATTCGGTTTGTCAAGATATGCTTGTAGATGAAAGTTAGCATTAGAAAAGTGAAGAAGTAAAGTAAGAAAAGAATATCTAATGATAAGTATTCGTAGCAAGCACTAAAATATAAGTTAGAATATCCATAATGTTAGTAATCATATAATAATTACGAATCTGTATTCGGTTTGTCAAGATATGCTTGTAGATGAAAGTTAGCATTAGAAAAGTGAAGAAGTAAAGTAAGAAAAGAATATCTAATGATAAGTATTCGTAGCAAGCACTAAAATATAAGTTAGAATATCCATAATGTTAGTAATCATATAATAATTACGAATCTGTATTCGGTTTGTCAAGATATGCTTGTAGATGAAAGTTAGCATTAGAAAAGTGAAGAAGTAAAGTAAGAAAAGAATATCTAATGATAAGTATTCGTAGCAAGCACTAAAATATAAGTTAGAATATCCATAATGTTAGTAATCATATAATAATTACGAATCTGTATTCGGTTTGTCAAGATATGCTTGTAGATGAAAGTTAGCATTAGAAAAGTGAAGAAGTAAAGTAAGAAAAGAATATCTAATGATAAGTATTCGTAGCAAGCACTAAAATATAAGTTAGAATATCCATAATGTTAGTAATCATATAATAATTACGAATCTGTATTCGGTTTGTCAAGATATGCTTGTAGATGAAAGTTAGCATTAGAAAAGTGAAGAAGTAAAGTAAGAAAAGAATATCTAATGATAAGTATTCGTAGCAAGCACTAAAATATAAGTTAGAATATCCATAATGTTAGTAATCATATAATAATTACGAATCTGTATTCGGTTTGTCAAGATATGCTTGTAGATGAAAGTTAGCATTAGAAAAGTGAAGAAGTAAAGTAAGAAAAGAATATCTAATGATAAGTATTCGTAGCAAGCACTAAAATATAAGTTAGAATATCCATAATGTTAGTAATCATATAATAATTACGAATCTGTATTCGGTTTGTCAAGATATGCTTGTAGATGAAAGTTAGCATTAGAAAAAGTGAAGAAGTAAAGTAAGAAAAGAATATCTAATGATAAGTATTCGTAGCAAGCACTAAAATATAAGTTAGAATATCCATAATGTTAGTAATCATATAATAATTACGAATCTGTATTCGGTTTGTCAAGATATGCTTGTAGATGAAAGTTAGCATTAGAAAAGTGAAGAAGTAAAGTAAGAAAAGAATATCTAATGATAAGTATTCGTAGCAAGCACTAAAATATAAGTTAGAATATCCATAATGTTAGTAATCATATAATAATTACGAATCTGTATTCGGTTTGTCAAGATATGCTTGTAGATGAAAGTTAGCATTAGAAAAGTGAAGAAGTAAAGTAAGAAAAGAATATCTAATGATAAGTATTCGTAGCAAGCACTAAAATATAAGTTAGAATATCCATAATGTTAGTAATCATATAATAATTACGAATCTGTATTCGGTTTGTCAAGATATGCTTGTAGATGAAAGTTAGCATTAGAAAAGTGAAGAAGTAAAGTAAGAAAAGAATATCTAATGATAAGTATTCGTAGCAAGCACTAAAATATAAGTTAGAATATCCATAATGTTAGTAATCATATAATAATTACGAATCTGTATTCGGTTTGTCAAGATATGCTTGTAGATGAAAGTTAGCATTAGAAAAGTGAAGAAGTAAAGTAAGAAAAGAATATCTAATGATAAGTATTCGTAGCAAGCACTAAAATATAAGTTAGAATATCCATAATGTTAGTAATCATATAATAATTACGAATCTGTATTCGGTTTGTCAAGATATGCTTGTAGATGAAAGTTAGCATTAGAAAAGTGAAGAAGTAAAGTAAGAAAAGAATATCTAATGATAAGTATTCGTAGCAAGCACTAAAATATAAGTTAGAATATCCATAATGTTAGTAATCATATAATAATTACGAATCTGTATTCGGTTTGTCAAGATATGCTTGTAGATGAAAGTTAGCATTAGAAAAGTGAAGAAGTAAAGTAAGAAAAGAATATCTAATGATAAGTATTCGTAGCAAACACTAAAATATAAGTTAGAATATCCATAATGTTAGTAATCATATAATAATTACGAATCTGTATTCGGTTTGTCAAGATATGCTTGTAGATGAAAGTTAGCATTAGAAAAGTGAAGAAGTAAAGTAAGAAAAGAATATCTAATGATAAGTATTCGTAGCAAGCACTAAAATATAAGTTAGAATATCCATAATGTTAGTAATCATATAATAATTACGAATCTGTATTCGGTTTGTCAAGATATGCTTGTAGATGAAAGTTAGCATTAGAAAAGTGAAGAAGTAAAGTAAGAAAAGAATATCTAATGATAAGTATTCGTAGCAAGCACTAAAATATAAGTTAGAATATCCATAATGTTAGTAATCATATAATAATTACGAATCTGTATTCGGTTTGTCAAGATATGCTTGTAGATGAAAGTTAGCATTAGAAAAGTGAAGAAGTAAAGTAAGAAAAGAATATCTAATGATAAGTATTCGTAGCAAGCACTAAAATATAAGTTAGAATATCCATAATGTTAGTAATCATATAATAATTACGAATCTGTATTCGGTTTGTCAAGATATGCTTGTAGATGAAAGTTAGCATTAGAAAAGTGAAGAAGTAAAGTAAGAAAAGAATATCTAATGATAAGTATTCGTAGCAAGCACTAAAATATAAGTTAGAATATCCATAATGTTAGTAATCATATAATAATTACGAATCTGTATTCGGTTTGTCAAGATATGCTTGTAGATGAAAGTTAGCATTAGAAAAGTGAAGAAGTAAAGTAAGAAAAGAATATCTAATGATAAGTATTCGTAGCAAGCACTAAAATATAAGTTAGAATATCCATAATGTTAGTAATCATATAATAATTACGAATCTGTATTCGGTTTGTCAAGATATGCTTGTAGATGAAAGTTAGCATTAGAAAAGTGAAGAAGTAAAGTAAGAAAAGAATATCTAATGATAAGTATTCGTAGCAAGCACTAAAATATAAGTTAGAATATCCATAATGTTAGTAATCATATAATAATTACGAATCTGTATTCGGTTTGTCAAGATATGCTTGTAGATGAAAGTTAGCATTAGAAAAGTGAAGAAGTAAAGTAAGAAAAGAATATCTAATGATAAGTATTCGTAGCAAGCACTAAAATATAAGTTAGAATATCCATAATGTTAGTAATCATATAATAATTACGAATCTGTATTCGGTTTGTCAAGATATGCTTGTAGATGAAAGTTAGCATTAGAAAAGTGAAGAAGTAAAGTAAGAAAAGAATATCTAATGATAAGTATTCGTAGCAAACACTAAAATATAAGTTAGAATATCCATAATGTTAGTAATCATATAATAATTACGAATCTGTATTCGTTTGTCAAGATATGCTTGTAGATGAAAGTTAGCCTATAGAAAGTGAAGAAGTAAAGTAAGAAAAGAAGATAGAATTTCAGTTTTAAGGAGTATGCTTTGAGAAGTAATAAGTATTTTGAAAAGTGAATAAGTAACGTAAGAAAAGAAGATAGAATTTCAGTTTTAAGGAGTATGCTTTGAGAAGTAATAAGTATTTAAAAAAGTGAGGAAGTAAAGTAAGAAAAGAAGATAGAATTTCAGTTTTAAGGAGTATGTTTTGAGAAGTAGTAAGTATTTTGAAAAGTAAATAAGTAAAGTAAGAAAAGAAGATAGAATTTCAGTTTTAAGGAGTATTATTTGAGAAGTAATAAGTTGATAGAAAAGTGAAGAAGTAAAGTAAGAAAAGAAGATAGAATTTCAGTTTTAAGGAGTATTATTTGAGAAGTAATAAGTATTTAGAAAAGTGAAGAAGTAACGTAAGAAAAGAATATCTAATGATAAGTATTCGTAGCAAACACTAAAATATAAGTTAGAATATCCATAATGTTAGTAATCATATAATAATTACGAATCTGTATTCGGTTTGTCAAGATATGCTTGTAGATGAAAGTTAGCATTAGAAAAGTGAAGAAGTAAAGTAAGAAAAGAATATCTAATGATAAGTATTCGTAGCAAGCACTAAAATATAAGTTAGAATATCCATAATGTTAGTAATCATATAATAATTACGAATCTGTATTCGGTTTGTCAAGATATGCTTGTAGATGAAAGTTAGCATTAGAAAAGTGAAGAAGTAAAGTAAGAAAAGAATATCTAATGATAAGTATTCGTAGCAAGCACTAAAATATAAGTTAGAATATCCATAATGTTAGTAATCATATAATAATTACGAATCTGTATTCGGTTTGTCAAGATATGCTTGTAGATGAAAGTTAGCATTAGAAAAGTGAAGAAGTAAAGTAAGAAAAGAAGATAGAATTTCAGTTTTAAGGAGTATGCTTTGAGAAGTAATAAGTATTTTGAAAAGTGAATAAGTAACGTAAGAAAAGAAGATAGAATTTCAGTTTTAAGGAGTATGCTTTGAGAAGTAATAAGTATTTAAAAAAGTGAGGAAGTAAAGTAAGAAAAGAAGATAGAATTTCAGTTTTAAGGAGTATGTTTTGAGAAGTAGTAAGTATTTTGAAAAGTAAATAAGTAAAGTAAGAAAAGAAGATAGAATTTCAGTTTTAAGGAGTATTATTTGAGAAGTAATAAGTTGATAGAAAAGTGAAGAAGTAAAGTAAGAAAAGAATATCTAATGATAAGTATTCGTAGCAAGCACTAAAATATAAGTTAGAATATCCATAATGTTAGTAATCATATAATAATTACGAATCTGTATTCGGTTTGTCAAGATATGCTTGTAGATGAAAGTTAGCATTAGAAAAGTGAAGAAGTAAAGTAAGAAAAGAATATCTAATGATAAGTATTCGTAGCAAGCACTAAAATATAAGTTAGAATATCCATAATGTTAGTAATCATATAATAATTACGAATCTGTATTCGGTTTGTCAAGATATGCTTGTAGATGAAAGTTAGCATTAGAAAAGTGAAGAAGTAAAGTAAGAAAAGAAGATAGAATTTCAGTTTTAAGGAGTATGCTTTGAGAAGTAATAAGTATTTTGAAAAGTGAATAAGTAACGTAAGAAAAGAAGATAGAATTTCAGTTTTAAGGAGTATGCTTTGAGAAGTAATAAGTATTTAAAAAAGTGAGGAAGTAAAGTAAGAAAAGAAGATAGAATTTCAGTTTTAAGGAGTATGTTTTGAGAAGTAGTAAGTATTTTGAAAAGTAAATAAGTAAAGTAAGAAAAGAAGATAGAATTTCAGTTTTAAGGAGTATTATTTGAGAAGTAATAAGTTGATAGAAAAGTGAAGAAGTAAAGTAAGAAAAGAAGATAGAATTTCAGTTTTAAGGAGTATTATTTGAGAAGTAATAAGTATTTAGAAAAGTGAAGAAGTAACGTAAGAAAAGAATATCTAATGATAAGTATTCGTAGCAAACACTAAAATATAAGTTAGAATATCCATAATGTTAGTAATCATATAATAATTACGAATCTGTATTCGGTTTGTCAAGATATGCTTGTAGATGAAAGTTAGCATTAGAAAAGTGAAGAAGTAAAGTAAGAAAAGAATATCTAATGATAAGTATTCGTAGCAAGCACTAAAATATAAGTTAGAATATCCATAATGTTAGTAATCATATAATAATTACGAATCTGTATTCGGTTTGTCAAGATATGCTTGTAGATGAAAGTTAGCATTAGAAAAGTGAAGAAGTAAAGTAAGAAAAGAATATCTAATGATAAGTATTCGTAGCAAGCACTAAAATATAAGTTAGAATATCCATAATGTTAGTAATCATATAATAATTACGAATCTGTATTCGGTTTGTCAAGATATGCTTGTAGATGAAAGTTAGCATTAGAAAAGTGAAGAAGTAAAGTAAGAAAAGAAGATAGAATTTCAGTTTTAAGGAGTATGCTTTGAGAAGTAATAAGTATTTTGAAAAGTGAATAAGTAACGTAAGAAAAGAAGATAGAATTTCAGTTTTAAGGAGTATGCTTTGAGAAGTAATAAGTATTTAAAAAAGTGAGGAAGTAAAGTAAGAAAAGAAGATAGAATTTCAGTTTTAAGGAGTATGTTTTGAGAAGTAGTAAGTATTTTGAAAAGTAAATAAGTAAAGTAAGAAAAGAAGATAGAATTTCAGTTTTAAGGAGTATTATTTGAGAAGTAATAAGTTGATAGAAAAGTGAAGAAGTAAAGTAAGAAAAGAATATCTAATGATAAGTATTCGTAGCAAGCACTAAAATATAAGTTAGAATATCCATAATGTTAGTAATCATATAATAATTACGAATCTGTATTCGGTTTGTCAAGATATGCTTGTAGATGAAAGTTAGCATTAGAAAAGTGAAGAAGTAAAGTAAGAAAAGAATATCTAATGATAAGTATTCGTAGCAAGCACTAAAATATAAGTTAGAATATCCATAATGTTAGTAATCATATAATAATTACGAATCTGTATTCGGTTTGTCAAGATATGCTTGTAGATGAAAGTTAGCATTAGAAAAGTGAAGAAGTAAAGTAAGAAAAGAATATCTAATGATAAGTATTCGTAGCAAGCACTAAAATATAAGTTAGAATATCCATAATGTTAGTAATCATATAATAATTACGAATCTGTATTCGGTTTGTCAAGATATGCTTGTAGATGAAAGTTAGCATTAGAAAAGTGAAGAAGTAAAGTAAGAAAAGAAGATAGAATTTCAGTTTTAAGGAGTATGCTTTGAGAAGTAATAAGTATTTTGAAAAGTGAATAAGTAACGTAAGAAAAGAAGATAGAATTTCAGTTTTAAGGAGTATGCTTTGAGAAGTAATAAGTATTTAAAAAAGTGAGGAAGTAAAGTAAGAAAAGAAGATAGAATTTCAGTTTTAAGGAGTATGTTTTGAGAAGTAGTAAGTATTTTGAAAAGTAAATAAGTAAAGTAAGAAAAGAAGATAGAATTTCAGTTTTAAGGAGTATTATTTGAGAAGTAATAAGTTGATAGAAAAGTGAAGAAGTAAAGTAAGAAAAGAATATCTAATGATAAGTATTCGTAGCAAGCACTAAAATATAAGTTAGAATATCCATAATGTTAGTAATCATATAATAATTACGAATCTGTATTCGGTTTGTCAAGATATGCTTGTAGATGAAAGTTAGCATTAGAAAAGTGAAGAAGTAAAGTAAGAAAAGAATATCTAATGATAAGTATTCGTAGCAAGCACTAAAATATAAGTTAGAATATCCATAATGTTAGTAATCATATAATAATTACGAATCTGTATTCGGTTTGTCAAGATATGCTTGTAGATGAAAGTTAGCATTAGAAAAGTGAAGAAGTAAAGTAAGAAAAGAAGATAGAATTTCAGTTTTAAGGAGTATGCTTTGAGAAGTAATAAGTATTTTGAAAAGTGAATAAGTAACGTAAGAAAAGAAGATAGAATTTCAGTTTTAAGGAGTATGCTTTGAGAAGTAATAAGTATTTAAAAAAGTGAGGAAGTAAAGTAAGAAAAGAAGATAGAATTTCAGTTTTAAGGAGTATGTTTGAGAAGTAGTAAGTATTTTGAAAAGTAAATAAGTAAAGTAAGAAAAGAAGATAGAATTTCAGTTTTAAGGAGTATTATTTGAGAAGTAATAAGTTGATAGAAAAAGTGAAGAAGTAAAGTAAGAAAAGAAGATAGAATTTCAGTTTTAAGGAGTATTATTTGAGAAGTAATAAGTATTTAGAAAAGTGAAGAAGTAACGTAAGAAAAGAATATCTAATGATAAGTATTCGTAGCAAAACACTAAAATATAAGTTAGAATATCCATAATGTTAGTAATCATATAATAATTACGAATCTGTATTCGGTTTGTCAAGATATGCTTGTAGATGAAAGTTAGCATTAGAAAAGTGAAGAAGTAAAGTAAGAAAAGAATATCTAATGATAAGTATTCGTAGCAAGCACTAAAATATAAGTTAGAATATCCATAATGTTAGTAATCATATAATAATTACGAATCTGTATTCGGTTTGTCAAGATATGCTTGTAGATGAAAGTTAGCATTAGAAAAGTGAAGAAGTAAAGTAAGAAAAGAAGATAGAATTTCAGTTTTAAGGAGTATGCTTTGAGAAGTAATAAGTATTTTGAAAAGTGAATAAGTAACGTAAGAAAAGAAGATAGAATTTCAGTTTTAAGGAGTATGCTTTGAGAAGTAATAAGTATTTAAAAAGTGAGGAAGTAAAGTAAGAAAAGAAGATAGAATTTCAGTTTTAAGGAGTATGTTTTGAGAAGTAGTAAGTATTTTGAAAAGTAAATAAGTAAAGTAAGAAAAGAAGATAGAATTTCAGTTTTAAGGAGTATTATTTGAGAAGTAATAAGTTGATAGAAAAGTGAAGAAGTAAAGTAAGAAAAGAATATCTAATGATAAGTATTCGTAGCAAGCACTAAAATATAAGTTAGAATATCCATAATGTTAGTAATCATATAATAATTACGAATCTGTATTCGGTTTGTCAAGATATGCTTGTAGATGAAAGTTAGCATTAGAAAAGTGAAGAAGTAAAGTAAGAAAAGAATATCTAATGATAAGTATTCGTAGCAAACACTAAAATATAAGTTAGAATATCCATAATGTTAGTAATCATATAATAATTACGAATCTGTATTCGGTTTGTCAAGATATGCTTGTAGATGAAAGTTAGCATATAGAAAAGTGAAGAAGTAAAGTAAGAAAAGAAGATAGAATTTCAGTTTTAAGGAGTATGCTTTGAGAAGTAATAAGTATTTTGAAAAGTGAATAAGTAACGTAAGAAAAGAAGATAGAATTTCAGTTTTAAGGAGTATGCTTTGAGAAGTAATAAGTATTTAAAAAAGTGAGGAAGTAAAGTAAGAAAAGAAGATAGAATTTCAGTTTTAAGGAGTATGTTTTGAGAAGTAGTAAGTATTTTGAAAAGTAAATAAGTAAAGTAAGAAAAGAAGATAGAATTTCAGTTTTAAGGAGTATTATTTGAGAAGTAATAAGTTGATAGAAAAGTGAAGAAGTAAAGTAAGAAAAGAAGATAGAATTTCAGTTTTAAGGAGTATTATTTGAGAAGTAATAAGTATTTAGAAAAGTGAAGAAGTAACGTAAGAAAAGAATATCTAATGATAAGTATTCGTAGCAAACACTAAAATATAAGTTAGAATATCCATAATGTTAGTAATCATATAATAATTACGAATCTGTATTCGGTTTGTCAAGATATGCTTGTAGATGAAAGTTAGCATTAGAAAAGTGAAGAAGTAAAGTAAGAAAAGAATATCTAATGATAAGTATTCGTAGCAAGCACTAAAATATAAGTTAGAATATCCATAATGTTAGTAATCATATAATAATTACGAATCTGTATTCGGTTTGTCAAGATATGCTTGTAGATGAAAGTTAGCATTAGAAAAGTGAAGAAGTAAAGTAAGAAAAGAATATCTAATGATAAGTATTCGTAGCAAGCACTAAAATATAAGTTAGAATATCCATAATGTTAGTAATCATATAATAATTACGAATCTGTATTCGGTTTGTCAAGATATGCTTGTAGATGAAAGTTAGCATTAGAAAAGTGAAGAAGTAAAGTAAGAAAAGAAGATAGAATTTCAGTTTTAAGGAGTATGCTTTGAGAAGTAATAAGTATTTTGAAAAGTGAATAAGTAACGTAAGAAAAGAAGATAGAATTTCAGTTTTAAGGAGTATGCTTTGAGAAGTAATAAGTATTTAAAAAAGTGAGGAAGTAAAGTAAGAAAAGAAGATAGAATTTCAGTTTTAAGGAGTATGTTTTGAGAAGTAGTAAGTATTTTGAAAAGTAAATAAGTAAAGTAAGAAAAGAAGATAGAATTTCAGTTTTAAGGAGTATTATTTGAGAAGTAATAAGTTGATAGAAAAGTGAAGAAGTAAAGTAAGAAAAGAATATCTAATGATAAGTATTCGTAGCAAGCACTAAAATATAAGTTAGAATATCCATAATGTTAGTAATCATATAATAATTACGAATCTGTATTCGGTTTGTCAAGATATGCTTGTAGATGAAAGTTAGCATTAGAAAAGTGAAGAAGTAAAGTAAGAAAAGAATATCTAATGATAAGTATTCGTAGCAAGCACTAAAATATAAGTTAGAATATCCATAATGTTAGTAATCATATAATAATTACGAATCTGTATTCGGTTTGTCAAGATATGCTTGTAGATGAAAGTTAGCATTAGAAAAGTGAAGAAGTAAAGTAAGAAAAGAAGATAGAATTTCAGTTTTAAGGAGTATGCTTTGAGAAGTAATAAGTATTTTGAAAAGTGAATAAGTAACGTAAGAAAAGAAGATAGAATTTCAGTTTTAAGGAGTATGCTTTGAGAAGTAATAAGTATTTAAAAAAGTGAGGAAGTAAAGTAAGAAAAGAAGATAGAATTTCAGTTTTAAGGAGTATGTTTTGAGAAGTAGTAAGTATTTTGAAAAGTAAATAAGTAAAGTAAGAAAAGAAGATAGAATTTCAGTTTTAAGGAGTATTATTTGAGAAGTAATAAGTTGATAGAAAAGTGAAGAAGTAAAGTAAGAAAAGAAGATAGAATTTCAGTTTTAAGGAGTATTATTTGAGAAGTAATAAGTATTTAGAAAAGTGAAGAAGTAACGTAAGAAAAGAATATCTAATGATAAGTATTCGTAGCAAACACTAAAATATAAGTTAGAATATCCATAATGTTAGTAATCATATAATAATTACGAATCTGTATTCGGTTTGTCAAGATATGCTTGTAGATGAAAGTTAGCATTAGAAAAGTGAAGAAGTAAAGTAAGAAAAGAATATCTAATGATAAGTATTCGTAGCAAGCACTAAAATATAAGTTAGAATATCCATAATGTTAGTAATCATATAATAATTACGAATCTGTATTCGGTTTGTCAAGATATGCTTGTAGATGAAAGTTAGCATTAGAAAAGTGAAGAAGTAAAGTAAGAAAAGAATATCTAATGATAAGTATTCGTAGCAAGCACTAAAATATAAGTTAGAATATCCATAATGTTAGTAATCATATAATAATTACGAATCTGTATTCGGTTTGTCAAGATATGCGTGTAGATGAAAGTTAGCATTAGAAAAGTGAAGAAGTAAAGTAAGAAAAGAATATCTAATGATAAGTATTCGTAGCAAGCACTAAAATATAAGTTAGAATATCCATAATGTTAGTAATCATATAATAATTACGAATCTGTATTCGGTTTGTCAAGATATGCTTGTAGATGAAAGTTAGCATTAGAAAAGTGAAGAAGTAAAGTAAGAAAAGAATATCTAATGATAAGTATTCGTAGCAAGCACTAAAATATAAGTTAGAATATCCATAATGTTAGTAATCATATAATAATTACGAATCTGTATTCGGTTTGTCAAGATATGCTTGTAGATGAAAGTTAGCATTAGAAAAGTGAAGAAGTAAAGTAAGAAAAGAATATCTAATGATAAGTATTCGTAGCAAGCACTAAAATATAAGTTAGAATATCCATAATGTTAGTAATCATATAATAATTACGAATCTGTATTCGGTTTGTCAAGATATGCTTGTAGATGAAAGTTAGCATTAGAAAAGTGAAGAAGTAAAGTAAGAAAAGAATATCTAATGATAAGTATTCGTAGCAAGCACTAAAATATAAGTTAGAATATCCATAATGTTAGTAATCATATAATAATTACGAATCTGTATTCGGTTTGTCAAGATATGCTTGTAGATGAAAGTTAGCATTAGAAAAGTGAAGAAGTAAAGTAAGAAAAGAATATCTAATGATAAGTATTCGTAGCAAGCACTAAAATATAAGTTAGAATATCCATAATGTTAGTAATCATATAATAATTACGAATCTGTATTCGGTTTGTCAAGATATGCTTGTAGATGAAAGTTAGCATTAGAAAAGTGAAGAAGTAAAGTAAGAAAAGAATATCTAATGATAAGTATTCGTAGCAAGCACTAAAATATAAGTTAGAATATCCATAATGTTAGTAATCATATAATAATTACGAATCTGTATTCGGTTGTCAAGATATGCTTGTAGATGAAAGTTAGCATTAGAAAAGTGAAGAAGTAAAGTAAGAAAAGAATATCTAATGATAAGTATTCGTAGCAAGCACTAAAATATAAGTTAGAATATCCATAATGTTAGTAATCATATAATAATTACGAATCTGTATTCGGTTTGTCAAGATATGCTTGTAGATGAAAGTTAGCATTAGAAAAGTGAAGAAGTAAAGTAAGAAAAGAATATCTAATGATAAGTATTCGTAGCAAGCACTAAAATATAAGTTAGAATATCCATAATGTTAGTAATCATATAATAATTACGAATCTGTATTCGGTTTGTCAAGATATGCTTGTAGATGAAAGTTAGCATTAGAAAAGTGAAGAAGTAAAGTAAGAAAAGAATATCTAATGATAAGTATTCGTAGCAAGCACTAAAATATAAGTTAGAATATCCATAATGTTAGTAATCATATAATAATTACGAATCTGTATTCGGTTTGTCAAGATATGCTTGTAGATGAAGTTAGCATTAGAAAAGTGAAGAAGTAAAGTAAGAAAAGAATATCTAATGATAAGTATTCGTAGCAAGCACTAAAATATAAGTTAGAATATCCATAATGTTAGTAATCATATAATAATTACGAATCTGTATTCGGTTTGTCAAGATATGCTTGTAGATGAAAGTTAGCATTAGAAAAGTGAAGAAGTAAAGTAAGAAAAGAATATCTAATGATAAGTATTCGTAGCAAGCACTAAAATATAAGTTAGAATATCCATAATGTTAGTAATCATATAATAATTACGAATCTGTATTCGGTTTGTCAAGATATGCTTGTAGATGAAAGTTAGCATTAGAAAAGTGAAGAAGTAAAGTAAGAAAAGAATATCTAATGATAAGTATTCGTAGCAAGCACTAAAATATAAGTTAGAATATCCATAATGTTAGTAATCATATAATAATTACGAATCTGTATTCGGTTTGTCAAGATATGCTTGTAGATGAAAGTTAGCATTAGAAAAGTGAAGAAGTAAAGTAAGAAAAGAATATCTAATGATAAGTATTCGTAGCAAGCACTAAAATATAAGTTAGAATATCCATAATGTTAGTAATCATATAATAATTACGAATCTGTATTCGGTTTGTCAAGATATGCTTGTAGATGAAAGTTAGCATTAGAAAAGTGAAGAAGTAAAGTAAGAAAAGAATATCTAATGATAAGTATTCGTAGCAAGCACTAAAATATAAGTTAGAATATCCATAATGTTAGTAATCATATAATAATTACGAATCTGTATTCGGTTTGTCAAGATATGCTTGTAGATGAAAGTTAGCATTAGAAAAGTGAAGAAGTAAAGTAAGAAAAGAATATCTAATGATAAGTATTCGTAGCAAGCACTAAAATATAAGTTAGAATATCCATAATGTTAGTAATCATATAATAATTACGAATCTGTATTCGGTTTGTCAAGATATGCTTGTAGATGAAAGTTAGCATTAGAAAAGTGAAGAAGTAAAGTAAGAAAAGAATATCTAATGATAAGTATTCGTAGCAAACACTAAATATAAGTTAGAATATCCATAATGTTAGTAATCATATAATAATTACGAATCTGTATTCGGTTTGTCAAGATATGCTTGTAGATGAAAGTTAGCATTAGAAAAGTGAAGAAGTAAAGTAAGAAAAGAATATCTAATGATAAGTATTCGTAGCAAGCACTAAAATATAAGTTAGAATATCCATAATGTTAGTAATCATATAATAATTACGAATCTGTATTCGGTTTGTCAAGATATGCTTGTAGATGAAAGTTAGCATTAGAAAAGTGAAGAAGTAAAGTAAGAAAAGAATATCTAATGATAAGTATTCGTAGCAAGCACTAAAATATAAGTTAGAATATCCATAATGTTAGTAATCATATAATAATTACGAATCTGTATTCGGTTTGTCAAGATATGCTTGTAGATGAAAGTTAGCATTAGAAAAGTGAAGAAGTAAAGTAAGAAAAGAATATCTAATGATAAGTATTCGTAGCAAGCACTAAAATATAAGTTAGAATATCCATAATGTTAGTAATCATATAATAATTACGAATCTGTATTCGGTTTGTCAAGATATGCTTGTAGATGAAAGTTAGCATTAGAAAAGTGAATAAGTAACGTAAGAAAAGAATATAGAATGATCAGTTTTCGGAGTAAGCTTTGAGAAGTATAAGTTAGAATATCCATAATGTTAGTAATCAAAGTAATAATTAAGAAGATAGTATTCAGTTTTCAAGAGTATGCTTTTGAGAAGTAGTAAGTATTAGAAAAGTGAATAAGTAAAGTAAGAAAAGAATATCTAATGATCAGTATTTAAGGAGCACTATTTGAAATATAAGTTGATAGAAAATCCAGAATGTAAAGTAATCATAAAGAAGATACGAATCTGTATTCAGTTTTCAAGAGTATGCTTTGAGAAGTAATAGCATTAGAAAAGTGAAGAAGTAACGTAAGAAAAGAATATCTAATGATAAGTATTCGTAGCAAACACTAAAATATAAGTTAGAATATCCATAATGTTAGTAATCATATAATAATTACGAATCTGTATTCGGTTTGTCAAGATATGCTTGTAGATGAAAGTTAGCCTATAGAAAAGTGAAGAAGTAAAGTAAGAAAAGAATATCTAATTTCAGTATTCGGAGTATGCTTTGAGAAATATAAGTTAGAAAATGAAGAATGTAAAGTAATCATAAATAAGATAGAATCTGTATTCAGTTTTAAGATATGCTTTGAGATGTAATAAGTATTAGAAAAGTGAAGAAGTAAAGTAAGAAAAGAATATCTAATTTCAGTTTTAAGTAGTAAACTTTGAGAAATATAAGTTAGAATATCCAAAAGTTAATAATCATATAATAAAAGAAGATAGAATTCAGTTTTCAAGATATGCTTTAGAGAAGTAGTAAGCCTATTTAGAAAAGTAAATAAGTAAAGTAAGAAAAAAAGATAGAATTTCAGTTTTAAGGAGTATGCTTTGAGAAGTAATAAGTATTTTGAAAAGTGAATAAGTAACGTAAGAAAAGAAGATAGAATTTCAGTTTTAAGGAGTATGCTTTGAGAAGTAATAAGTATTTAAAAAAGTGAGGAAGTAAAGTAAGAAAAGAAGATAGAATTTCAGTTTTAAGGAGTATGCTTTGAGAAGTAGTAAGTATTTTGAAAAGTAAATAAGTAAAGTAAGAAAAGAAGATAGAATTTCAGTTTTAAGGAGTATTATTTGAGAAGTAATAAGTTGATAGAAAAGTGAAGAAGTAAAGTAAGAAAAGAAGATAGAATTTCAGTTTTAAGGAGTATTATTTGAGAAGTAATAAGTATTTAGAAAAGTGAAGAAGTAACGTAAGAAAAGAATATCTAATGATAAGTATTCGTAGCAAACACTAAAATATAAGTTAGAATATCCATAATGTTAGTAATCATATAATAATTACGAATCTGTATTCGGTTTGTCAAGATATGCTTGTAGATGAAAGTTAGCCTATAGAAAAGTGAAGAAGTAAAGTAAGAAAAGAAGATCTAATGATAAGTATTCGTAGCAAGCTTTGAGAAATATAAGTATTTTGAATATCCATAATGTAAAGTAATCATAAAGAAGATAGAATCTGTATTCAGTTTTCAAGATATGCTTTAGATGAAAGTAATAGTATTTAGAAAAGTGAAGAAGTAAAGTAAGAAAAGAATATCTAATGATCAGTATTCGGAGCAAGCTTTGAGAAATATAAGTATTTTGAAAATCCATAAGTAAAGTAATCATATAATAAGATAGAATCTGTATTCAGTTTTCAAGAGTATGCTTTAGAGAAAGTTAGCATTTGAAAAGTGAATAAGTAAAGTAAGAAAAAAAGATAGAATTTCAGTTTTAAGGAGTATGCTTTGAGAAGTAATAAGTATTTTGAAAAGTGAATAAGTAACGTAAGAAAAGAAGATAGAATTTCAGTTTTAAGGAGTATGCTTTGAGAAGTAATAAGTATTTAAAAAAGTGAGGAAGTAAAGTAAGAAAAGAAGATAGAATTTCAGTTTTAAGGAGTATGTTTTGAGAAGTAGTAAGTATTTTGAAAAGTAAATAAGTAAAGTAAGAAAAGAAGATAGAATTTCAGTTTTAAGGAGTATTATTTGAGAAGTAATAAGTTGATAGAAAAGTGAAGAAGTAAAGTAAGAAAAGAATATCTAATGATAAGTATTCGTAGCAAGCACTAAAATATAAGTTAGAATATCCATAATGTTAGTAATCATATAATAATTACGAATCTGTATTCGGTTTGTCAAGATATGCTTGTAGATGAAAGTTAGCATTAGAAAAGTGAAGAAGTAAAGTAAGAAAAGAATATCTAATGATAAGTATTCGTAGCAAGCACTAAAATATAAGTTAGAATATCCATAATGTTAGTAATCATATAATAATTACGAATCTGTATTCGGTTTGTCAAGATATGCTTGTAGATGAAAGTTAGCATTAGAAAAGTGAAGAAGTAAAGTAAGAAAAGAAGATAGAATTTCAGTTTTAAGGAGTATGCTTTGAGAAGTAATAAGTATTTTGAAAAGTGAATAAGTAACGTAAGAAAAGAAGATAGAATTTCAGTTTTAAGGAGTATGCTTTGAGAAGTAATAAGTATTTAAAAAAGTGAGGAAGTAAAGTAAGAAAAGAAGATAGAATTTCAGTTTTAAGGAGTATGTTTTGAGAAGTAGTAAGTATTTTGAAAAGTAAATAAGTAAAGTAAGAAAAGAAGATAGAATTTCAGTTTTAAGGAGTATTATTTGAGAAGTAATAAGTTGATAGAAAAGTGAAGAAGTAAAGTAAGAAAAGAAGATAGAATTTCAGTTTTAAGGAGTATTATTTGAGAAGTAATAAGTATTTAGAAAAGTGAAGAAGTAACGTAAGAAAAGAATATCTAATGATAAGTATTCGTAGCAAACACTAAAATATAAGTTAGAATATCCATAATGTTAGTAATCATATAATAATTACGAATCTGTATTCGGTTTGTCAAGATATGCTTGTAGATGAAAGTTAGCATTAGAAAAGTGAAGAAGTAAAGTAAGAAAAGAATATCTAATGATAAGTATTCGTAGCAAGCACTAAAATATAAGTTAGAATATCCATAATGTTAGTAATCATATAATAATTACGAATCTGTATTCGGTTTGTCAAGATATGCTTGTAGATGAAAGTTAGCATTAGAAAAGTGAAGAAGTAAAGTAAGAAAAGAATATCTAATGATAAGTATTCGTAGCAAGCACTAAAATATAAGTTAGAATATCCATAATGTTAGTAATCATATAATAATTACGAATCTGTATTCGGTTTGTCAAGATATGCTTGTAGATGAAAGTTAGCATTAGAAAAGTGAAGAAGTAAAGTAAGAAAAGAAGATAGAATTTCAGTTTTAAGGAGTATGCTTTGAGAAGTAATAAGTATTTTGAAAAGTGAATAAGTAACGTAAGAAAAGAAGATAGAATTTCAGTTTTAAGGAGAGTATGCTTTGAGAAGTAATAAGTATTTAAAAAAGTGAGGAAGTAAAGTAAGAAAAGAAGATAGAATTTCAGTTTTAAGGAGTATGTTTTGAGAAGTAGTAAGTATTTTGAAAAGTAAATAAGTAAAGTAAGAAAAGAAGATAGAATTTCAGTTTTAAGGAGTATTATTTGAGAAGTAATAAGTTGATAGAAAAGTGAAGAAGTAAAGTAAGAAAAGAATATCTAATGATAAGTATTCGTAGCAAGCACTAAAATATAAGTTAGAATATCCATAATGTTAGTAATCATATAATAATTACGAATCTGTATTCGGTTTGTCAAGATATGCTTGTAGATGAAAGTTAGCATTAGAAAAGTGAAGAAGTAAAGTAAGAAAAGAATATCTAATGATAAGTATTCGTAGCAAGCACTAAAATATAAGTTAGAATATCCATAATGTTAGTAATCATATAATAATTACGAATCTGTATTCGGTTTGTCAAGATATGCTTGTAGATGAAAGTTAGCATTAGAAAAGTGAAGAAGTAAAGTAAGAAAAGAATATCTAATGATAAGTATTCGTAGCAAGCACTAAAATATAAGTTAGAATATCCATAATGTTAGTAATCATATAATAATTACGAATCTGTATTCGGTTTGTCAAGATATGCTTGTAGATGAAAGTTAGCATTAGAAAAGTGAAGAAGTAAAGTAAGAAAAGAAGATAGAATTTCAGTTTTAAGGAGTATGCTTTGAGAAGTAATAAGTATTTTGAAAAGTGAATAAGTAACGTAAGAAAAGAAGATAGAATTTCAGTTTTAAGGAGTATGCTTTGAGAAGTAATAAGTATTTAAAAAAGTGAGGAAGTAAAGTAAGAAAAGAAGATAGAATTTCAGTTTTAAGGAGTATGTTTTGAGAAGTAGTAAGTATTTTGAAAAGTAAATAAGTAAAGTAAGAAAAGAAGATAGAATTTCAGTTTTAAGGAGTATTATTTGAGAAGTAATAAGTTGATAGAAAAGTGAAGAAGTAAAGTAAGAAAAGAATATCTAATGATAAGTATTCGTAGCAAGCACTAAAATATAAGTTAGAATATCCATAATGTTAGTAATCATATAATAATTACGAATCTGTATTCGGTTTGTCAAGATATGCTTGTAGATGAAAGTTAGCATTAGAAAAGTGAAGAAGTAAAGTAAGAAAAGAATATCTAATGATAAGTATTCGTAGCAAGCACTAAAATATAAGTTAGAATATCCATAATGTTAGTAATCATATAATAAATTACGAATCTGTATTCGGTTTGTCAAGATATGCTTGTAGATGAAAGTTAGCATTAGAAAAGTGAAGAAGTAAAGTAAGAAAAGAAGATAGAATTTCAGTTTTAAGGAGTATGCTTTGAGAAGTAATAAGTATTTTGAAAAGTGAATAAGTAACGTAAGAAAAGAAGATAGAATTTCAGTTTTAAGGAGTATGCTTTGAGAAGTAATAAGTATTTAAAAAAGTGAGGAAGTAAAGTAAGAAAAGAAGATAGAATTTCAGTTTTAAGAGTATGTTTTGAGAAGTAGTAAGTATTTTGAAAAGTAAATAAGTAAAGTAAGAAAAGAAGATAGAATTTCAGTTTTAAGGAGTATTATTTGAGAAGTAATAAGTTGATAGAAAAGTGAAGAAGTAAAGTAAGAAAAGAAGATAGAATTTCAGTTTTAAGGAGTATTATTTGAGAAGTAATAAGTATTTAGAAAAGTGAAGAAGTAACGTAAGAAAAGAATATCTAATGATAAGTATTCGTAGCAAACACTAAAATATAAGTTAGAATATCCATAATGTTAGTAATCATATAATAATTACGAATCTGTATTCGGTTTGTCAAGATATGCTTGTAGATGAAAGTTAGCATTAGAAAAGTGAAGAAGTAAAGTAAGAAAAGAATATCTAATGATAAGTATTCGTAGCAAGCACTAAAATATAAGTTAGAATATCCATAATGTTAGTAATCATATAATAATTACGAATCTGTATTCGGTTTGTCAAGATATGCTTGTAGATGAAAGTTAGCATTAGAAAAGTGAAGAAGTAAAGTAAGAAAAGAAGATAGAATTTCAGTTTTAAGGAGTATGCTTTGAGAAGTAATAAGTATTTTGAAAAGTGAATAAGTAACGTAAGAAAAGAAGATAGAATTTCAGTTTTAAGGAGTATGCTTTGAGAAGTAATAAGTATTTAAAAAAGTGAGGAAGTAAAGTAAGAAAAGAAGATAGAATTTCAGTTTTAAGGAGTATGTTTTGAGAAGTAGTAAGTATTTTGAAAAGTAAATAAGTAAAGTAAGAAAAGAAGATAGAATTTCAGTTTTAAGGAGTATTATTTGAGAAGTAATAAGTTGATAGAAAAGTGAAGAAGTAAAGTAAGAAAAGAATATCTAATGATAAGTATTCGTAGCAAGCACTAAAATATAAGTTAGAATATCCATAATGTTAGTAATCATATAATAATTACGAATCTGTATTCGGTTTGTCAAGATATGCTTGTAGATGAAAGTTAGCATTAGAAAAGTGAAGAAGTAAAGTAAGAAAAGAATATCTAATGATAAGTATTCGTAGCAAGCACTAAAATATAAGTTAGAATATCCATAATGTTAGTAATCATATAATAATTACGAATCTGTATTCGGTTTGTCAAGATATGCTTGTAGATGAAAGTTAGCATTAGAAAGTGAAGAAGTAAAGTAAGAAAAGAAGATAGAATTTCAGTTTTAAGGAGTATGCTTTGAGAAGTAATAAGTATTTTGAAAAGTGAATAAGTAACGTAAGAAAAGAAGATAGAATTTCAGTTTTAAGGAGTATGCTTTGAGAAGTAATAAGTATTTAAAAAAGTGAGGAAGTAAAGTAAGAAAAGAAGATAGAATTTCAGTTTTAAGGAGTATGTTTTGAGAAGTAGTAAGTATTTGAAAAGTAAATAAGTAAAGTAAGAAAAGAAGATAGAATTTCAGTTTTAAGGAGTATTATTTGAGAAGTAATAAGTTGATAGAAAAGTGAAGAAGTAAAGTAAGAAAAGAAGATAGAATTTCAGTTTTAAGGAGTATTATTTGAGAAGTAATAAGTATTTAGAAAAGTGAAGAAGTAACGTAAGAAAAGAATATCTAATGATAAGTATTCGTAGCAAACACTAAAATATAAGTTAGAATATCCATAATGTTAGTAATCATATAATAATTACGAATCTGTATTCGGTTTGTCAAGATATGCTTGTAGATGAAAGTTAGCATTAGAAAAGTGAAGAAGTAAAGTAAGAAAAGAATATCTAATGATAAGTATTCGTAGCAAGCACTAAAATATAAGTTAGAATATCCATAATGTTAGTAATCATATAATAATTACGAATCTGTATTCGGTTTGTCAAGATATGCTTGTAGATGAAAGTTAGCATTAGAAAAGTGAAGAAGTAAAGTAAGAAAAGAATATCTAATGATAAGTATTCGTAGCAAGCACTAAAATATAAGTTAGAATATCCATAATGTTAGTAATCATATAATAATTACGAATCTGTATTCGGTTTGTCAAGATATGCTTGTAGATGAAAGTTAGCATTAGAAAAGTGAAGAAGTAAAGTAAGAAAAGAAGATAGAATTTCAGTTTTAAGGAGTATGCTTTGAGAAGTAATAAGTATTTTGAAAAGTGAATAAGTAACGTAAGAAAAGAAGATAGAATTTCAGTTTTAAGGAGTATGCTTTGAGAAGTAATAAGTATTTAAAAAAGTGAGGAAGTAAAGTAAGAAAAGAAGATAGAATTTCAGTTTTAAGGAGTATGTTTTGAGAAGTAGTAAGTATTTTGAAAAGTAAATAAGTAAAGTAAGAAAAGAAGATAGAATTTCAGTTTTAAGGAGTATTATTTGAGAAGTAATAAGTTGATAGAAAAGTGAAGAAGTAAAGTAAGAAAAGAATATCTAATGATAAGTATTCGTAGCAAGCACTAAAATATAAGTTAGAATATCCATAATGTTAGTAATCATATAATAATTACGAATCTGTATTCGGTTTGTCAAGATATGCTTGTAGATGAAAGTTAGCATTAGAAAAGTGAAGAAGTAAGTAAGAAAAGAATATCTAATGATAAGTATTCGTAGCAAGCACTAAAATATAAGTTAGAATATCCATAATGTTAGTAATCATATAATAATTACGAATCTGTATTCGGTTTGTCAAGATATGCTTGTAGATGAAAGTTAGCATTAGAAAAGTGAAGAAGTAAAGTAAGAAAAGAAGATAGAATTTCAGTTTTAAGGAGTATGCTTTGAGAAGTAATAAGTATTTTGAAAAGTGAATAAGTAACGTAAGAAAAGAAGATAGAATTTCAGTTTTAAGGAGTATGCTTTGAGAAGTAATAAGTATTTAAAAAAGTGAGGAAGTAAAGTAAGAAAAGAAGATAGAATTTCAGTTTTAAGGAGTATGTTTTGAGAAGTAGTAAGTATTTTGAAAAGTAAATAAGTAAAGTAAGAAAAGAAGATAGAATTTCAGTTTTAAGGAGTATTATTTGAGAAGTAATAAGTTGATAGAAAAGTGAAGAAGTAAAGTAAGAAAAGAAGATAGAATTTCAGTTTTAAGGAGTATTATTTGAGAAGTAATAAGTATTTAGAAAAGTGAAGAAGTAACGTAAGAAAAGAATATCTAATGATAAGTATTCGTAGCAAACACTAAAATATAAGTTAGAATATCCATAATGTTAGTAATCATATAATAATTACGAATCTGTATTCGGTTTTGTCAAGATATGCTTGTAGATGAAAGTTAGCATTAGAAAAGTGAAGAAGTAAAGTAAGAAAAGAATATCTAATGATAAGTATTCGTAGCAAGCACTAAAATATAAGTTAGAATATCCATAATGTTAGTAATCATATAATAATTACGAATCTGTATTCGGTTTGTCAAGATATGCTTGTAGATGAAAGTTAGCATTAGAAAAGTGAAGAAGTAAAGTAAGAAAAGAATATCTAATGATAAGTATTCGTAGCAAGCACTAAAATATAAGTAGAATATCCATAATGTTAGTAATCATATAATAATTACGAATCTGTATTCGGTTTGTCAAGATATGCGTGTAGATGAAAGTTAGCATTAGAAAAGTGAAGAAGTAAAGTAAGAAAAGAATATCTAATGATAAGTATTCGTAGCAAGCACTAAAATATAAGTTAGAATATCCATAATGTTAGTAATCATATAATAATTACGAATCTGTATTCGGTTTGTCAAGATATGCTTGTAGATGAAAGTTAGCATTAGAAAAGTGAAGAAGTAAAGTAAGAAAAGAATATCTAATGATAAGTATTCGTAGCAAGCACTAAAATATAAGTTAGAATATCCATAATGTTAGTAATCATATAATAATTACGAATCTGTATTCGGTTTGTCAAGATATGCTTGTAGATGAAAGTTAGCATTAGAAAAGTGAAGAAGTAAAGTAAGAAAAGAATATCTAATGATAAGTATTCGTAGCAAGCACTAAAATATAAGTTAGAATATCCATAATGTTAGTAATCATATAATAATTACGAATCTGTATTCGGTTTGTCAAGATATGCTTGTAGATGAAAGTTAGCATTAGAAAAGTGAAGAAGTAAAGTAAGAAAAGAATATCTAATGATAAGTATTCGTAGCAAGCACTAAAATATAAGTTAGAATATCCATAATGTTAGTAATCATATAATAATTACGAATCTGTATTCGGTTTGTCAAGATATGCTTGTAGATGAAAGTTAGCATTAGAAAAGTGAAGAAGTAAAGTAAGAAAAGAATATCTAATGATAAGTATTCGTAGCAAGCACTAAAATATAAGTTAGAATATCCATAATGTTAGTAATCATATAATAATTACGAATCTGTATTCGGTTTGTCAAGATATGCTTGTAGATGAAAGTTAGCATTAGAAAAGTGAAGTTAGTAATCATATAATAATTACGAATCTGTATTCGGTTTGTCAAGATATGCTTGTAGATGAAAGTTAGCATTAGAAAAGTGAAGAAGTAAAGTAAGAAAAGAATATCTAATGATAAGTATTCGTAGCAAGCACTAAAATATAAGTTAGAATATCCATAATGTTAGTAATCATATAATAATTACGAATCTGTATTCGGTTTGTCAAGATATGCTTGTAGATGAAAGTTAGCATTAGAAAAGTGAAGAAGTAAAGTAAGAAAAGAATATCTAATGATAAGTATTCGTAGCAAGCACTAAAATATAAGTTAGAATATCCATAATGTTAGTAATCATATAATAATTACGAATCTGTATTCGGTTTGTCAAGATATGCTTGTAGATGAAAGTTAGCATTAGAAAAGTGAAGAAGTAAAGTAAGAAAAGAATATCTAATGATAAGTATTCGTAGCAAGCACTAAAATATAAGTTAGAATATCCATAATGTTAGTAATCATATAATAATTACGAATCTGTATTCGGTTTGTCAAGATATGCTTGTAGATGAAAGTTAGCATTAGAAAAGTGAAGAAGTAAAGTAAGAAAAGAATATCTAATGATAAGTATTCGTAGCAAGCACTAAAAATATAAGTTAGAATATCCATAATGTTAGTAATCATATAATAATTACGAATCTGTATTCGGTTTGTCAAGATATGCTTGTAGATGAAAGTTAGCATTAGAAAAGTGAAGAAGTAAAGTAAGAAAAGAATATCTAATGATAAGTATTCGTAGCAAGCACTAAAATATAAGTTAGAATATCCATAATGTTAGTAATCATATAATAATTACGAATCTGTATTCGGTTTGTCAAGATATGCTTGTAGATGAAAGTTAGCATTAGAAAAGTGAAGAAGTAAAGTAAGAAAAGAATATCTAATGATAAGTATTCGTAGCAAGCACTAAAATATAAGTTAGAATATCCATAATGTTAGTAATCATATAATAATTACGAATCTGTATTCGGTTTGTCAAGATATGCTTGTAGATGAAAGTTAGCATTAGAAAAGTGAAGAAGTAAAGTAAGAAAAGAATATCTAATGATAAGTATTCGTAGCAAGCACTAAAATATAAGTTAGAATATCCATAATGTTAGTAATCATATAATAATTACGAATCTGTATTCGGTTTGTCAAGATATGCTTGTAGATGAAAGTTAGCATTAGAAAAGTGAAGAAGTAAAGTAAGAAAAGAATATCTAATGATAAGTATTCGTAGCAAGCACTAAAATATAAGTTAGAATATCCATAATGTTAGTAATCATATAATAATTACGAATCTGTATTCGGTTTGTCAAGATATGCTTGTAGATGAAAGTTAGCATTAGAAAAGTGAAGAAGTAAAGTAAGAAAAGAATATCTAATGATAAGTATTCGTAGCAAGCACTAAAATATAAGTTAGAATATCCATAATGTTAGTAATCATATAATAATTACGAATCTGTATTCGGTTTGTCAAGATATGCTTGTAGATGAAAGTTAGCATTAGAAAAGTGAAGAAGTAAAGTAAGAAAAGAATATCTAATGATAAGTATTCGTAGCAAGCACTAAAATATAAGTTAGAATATCCATAATGTTAGTAATCATATAATAATTACGAATCTGTATTCGGTTTGTCAAGATATGCTTGTAGATGAAAGTTAGCATTAGAAAAGTGAAGAAGTAAAGTAAGAAAAGAATATCTAATGATAAGTATTCGTAGCAAGCACTAAAATATAAGTTAGAATATCCATAATGTTAGTAATCATATAATAATTACGAATCTGTATTCGGTTTGTCAAGATATGCTTGTAGATGAAAGTTAGCATTAGAAAAGTGAAGAAGTAAAGTAAGAAAAGAATATCTAATGATAAGTATTCGTAGCAAGCACTAAAATATAAGTTAGAATATCCATAATGTTAGTAATCATATAATAATTACGAATCTGTATTCGGTTTGTCAAGATATGCTTGTAGATGAAAGTTAGCATTAGAAAAGTGAAGAAGTAAAGTAAGAAAAGAATATCTAATGATAAGTATTCGTAGCAAGCACTAAAATATAAGTTAGAATATCCATAATGTTAGTAATCATATAATAATTACGAATCTGTATTCGGTTTGTCAAGATATGCTTGTAGATGAAAGTTAGCATTAGAAAAGTGAAGAAGTAAAGTAAGAAAAGAATATCTAATGATAAGTATTCGTAGCAAGCACTAAAATATAAGTTAGAATATCCATAATGTTAGTAATCATATAATAATTACGAATCTGTATTCGGTTTGTCAAGATATGCTTGTAGATGAAAGTTAGCATTAGAAAAGTGAAGAAGTAAAGTAAGAAAAGAATATCTAATGATAAGTATTCGTAGCAAGCACTAAAATATAAGTTAGAATATCCATAATGTTAGTAATCATATAATAATTACGAATCTGTATTCGGTTTGTCAAGATATGCTTGTAGATGAAAGTTAGCATTAGAAAAGTGAAGAAGTAAAGTAAGAAAAGAATATCTAATGATAAGTATTCGTAGCAAGCACTAAAATATAAGTTAGAATATCCATAATGTTAGTAATCATATAATAATTACGAATCTGTATTCGGTTTGTCAAGATATGCTTGTAGATGAAAGTTAGCATTAGAAAAGTGAAGAAGTAAAGTAAGAAAAGAATATCTAATGATAAGTATTCGTAGCAAGCACTAAAATATAAGTTAGAATATCCATAATGTTAGTAATCATATAATAATTACGAATCTGTATTCGGTTTTGTCAAGATATGCTTGTAGATGAAAGTTAGCCTATAGAAAAGTGAAGAAGTAAAGTAAGAAAAGAAGATAGAATTTCAGTTTTAAGGAGTATGCTTTGAGAAGTAATAAGTATTTTGAAAAGTGAATAAGTAACGTAAGAAAAGAAGATAGAATTTCAGTTTTAAGGAGTATGCTTTGAGAAGTAATAAGTATTTAAAAAAGTGAGGAAGTAAAGTAAGAAAAGAAGATAGAATTTCAGTTTTAAGGAGTATGTTTTGAGAAGTAGTAAGTATTTTGAAAAGTAAATAAGTAAAGTAAGAAAAGAAGATAGAATTTCAGTTTTAAGGAGTATTATTTGAGAAGTAATAAGTTGATAGAAAAGTGAAGAAGTAAAGTAAGAAAAGAAGATAGAATTTCAGTTTTAAGGAGTATTATTTGAGAAGTAATAAGTATTTAGAAAAGTGAAGAAGTAACGTAAGAAAAGAATATCTAATGATAAGTATTCGTAGCAAACACTAAAATATAAGTTAGAATATCCATAATGTTAGTAATCATATAATAATTACGAATCTGTATTCGGTTTGTCAAGATATGCTTGTAGATGAAAGTTAGCATTAGAAAAGTGAAGAAGTAAAGTAAGAAAAGAATATCTAATGATAAGTATTCGTAGCAAGCACTAAAATATAAGTTAGAATATCCATAATGTTAGTAATCATATAATAATTACGAATCTGTATTCGGTTTGTCAAGATATGCTTGTAGATGAAAGTTAGCATTAGAAAAGTGAAGAAGTAAAGTAAGAAAAGAATATCTAATGATAAGTATTCGTAGCAAGCACTAAAATATAAGTTAGAATATCCATAATGTTAGTAATCATATAATAATTACGAATCTGTATTCGGTTTGTCAAGATATGCTTGTAGATGAAAGTTAGCATTAGAAAAGTGAAGAAGTAAAGTAAGAAAAGAATATCTAATGATAAGTATTCGTAGCAAGCACTAAAATATAAGTTAGAATATCCATAATGTTAGTAATCATATAATAATTACGAATCTGTATTCGGTTTGTCAAGATATGCTTGTAGATGAAAGTTAGCATTAGAAAAGTGAAGAAGTAAAGTAAGAAAAGAATATCTAATGATAAGTATTCGTAGCAAGCACTAAAATATAAGTTAGAATATCCATAATGTTAGTAATCATATAATAATTACGAATCTGTATTCGGTTTGTCAAGATATGCTTGTAGATGAAAGTTAGCCTATAGAAAAGTGAAGAAGTAAAGTAAGAAAAGAAGATAGAATTTCAGTTTTAAGGAGTATGCTTTGAGAAGTAATAAGTATTTTGAAAAGTGAATAAGTAACGTAAGAAAAGAAGATAGAATTTCAGTTTTAAGGAGTATGCTTTGAGAAGTAATAAGTATTTAAAAAAGTGAGGAAGTAAAGTAAGAAAAGAAGATAGAATTTCAGTTTTAAGGAGTATGCTTTGAGAAGTAATAAGTATTTTGAAAAGTGAATAAGTAACGTAAGAAAAGAAGATAGAATTTCAGTTTTAAGGAGTATGCTTTGAGAAGTAATAAGTATTTAAAAAAGTGAGGAAGTAAAGTAAGAAAAGAAGATAGAATTTCAGTTTTAAGGAGTATTATTTGAGAAGTAATAAGTTGATAGAAAAGTGAAGAAGTAAAGTAAGAAAAGAAGATAGAATTTCAGTTTTAAGGAGTATGCTTTGAGAAGTAATAAGTATTTTGAAAAGTGAATAAGTAACGTAAGAAAAGAAGATAGAATTTCAGTTTTAAGGAGTATGCTTTGAGAAGTAATAAGTATTTAAAAAAGTGAGGAAGTAAAGTAAGAAAAGAAGATAGAATTTCAGTTTTAAGGAGTATGCTTTGAGAAGTAATAAGTATTTTGAAAAGTGAATAAGTAACGTAAGAAAAGAAGATAGAATTTCAGTTTTAAGGAGTATGCTTTGAGAAGTAATAAGTATTTAAAAAAGTGAGGAAGTAAAGTAAGAAAAGAAGATAGAATTTCAGTTTTAAGGAGTATGCTTTGAGAAGTAATAAGTATTTAAAAAAGTGAGGAAGTAAAGTAAGAAAAGAAGATAGAATTTCAGTTTTAAGGAGTATGCTTTGAGAAGTAATAAGTATTTTGAAAAGTGAATAAGTAACGTAAGAAAAGAAGATAGAATTTCAGTTTTAAGGAGTATGCTTTGAGAAGTAATAAGTATTTAAAAAAGTGAGGAAGTAAAGTAAGAAAAGAAGATAGAATTTCAGTTTTAAGGAGTATGTTTTGAGAAGTAGTAAGTATTTTGAAAAGTAAATAAGTAAAGTAAGAAAAGAAGATAGAATTTCAGTTTTAAGGAGTATTATTTGAGAAGTAATAAGTTGATAGAAAAGTGAAGAAGTAAAGTAAGAAAAGAAGATAGAATTTCAGTTTTAAGGGAGTATTATTTGAGAAGTAATAAGTATTTAGAAAAGTGAAGAAGTAACGTAAGAAAAGAATATCTAATGATAAGTATTCGTAGCAAACACTAAAATATAAGTTAGAATATCCATAATGTTAGTAATCATATAATAATTACGAATCTGTATTCGGTTTGTCAAGATATGCTTGTAGATGAAAGTTAGCATTAGAAAAGTGAAGAAGTAAAGTAAGAAAAGAATATCTAATGATAAGTATTCGTAGCAAGCACTAAAATATAAGTTAGAATATCCATAATGTTAGTAATCATATAATAATTACGAATCTGTATTCGGGTTTGTCAAGATATGCTTGTAGATGAAAGTTAGCATTAGAAAAGTGAAGAAGTAAAGTAAGAAAAGAATATCTAATGATAAGTATTCGTAGCAAGCACTAAAATATAAGTTAGAATATCCATAATGTTAGTAATCATATAATAATTACGAATCTGTATTCGGTTTGTCAAGATATGCTTGTAGATGAAGTTAGCATTAGAAAAGTGAAGAAGTAAAGTAAGAAAAGAATATCTAATGATAAGTATTCGTAGCAAGCACTAAAATATAAGTTAGAATATCCATAATGTTAGTAATCATATAATAATTACGAATCTGTATTCGGTTTGTCAAGATATGCTTGTAGATGAAAGTTAGCATTAGAAAAGTGAAGAAGTAAAGTAAGAAAAGAATATCTAATGATAAGTATTCGTAGCAAGCACTAAAATATAAGTTAGAATATCCATAATGTTAGTAATCATATAATAATTACGAATCTGTATTCGGTTTGTCAAGATATGCTTGTAGATGAAAGTTAGCATTAGAAAAGTGAAGAAGTAAAGTAAGAAAAGAATATCTAATGATAAGTATTCGTAGCAAGCACTAAAATATAAGTTAGAATATCCATAATGTTAGTAATCATATAATAATTACGAATCTGTATTCGGTTTGTCAAGATATGCTTGTAGATGAAAGTTAGCATTAGAAAAGTGAAGAAGTAAAGTAAGAAAAGAATATCTAATGATAAGTATTCGTAGCAAGCACTAAAATATAAGTTAGAATATCCATAATGTTAGTAATCATATAATAATTACGAATCTGTATTCGGTTTGTCAAGATATGCTTGTAGATGAAAGTTAGCATTAGAAAAGTGAAGAAGTAAAGTAAGAAAAGAATATCTAATGATAAGTATTCGTAGCAAGCACTAAAATATAAGTTAGAATATCCATAATGTTAGTAATCATATAATAATTACGAATCTGTATTCGGTTTGTCAAGATATGCTTGAAGATGAAAGTTAGCATTAGAAAAGTGAAGAAGTAACGTAAGAAAAGAATATCTAATGATAAGTATTCGTAGCAAACACTAAAATATAAGTTAGAATATCCATAATGTTAGTAATCATATAATAATTACGAATCTGTATTCGGTTTGTCAAGATATGCTTGTAGATGAAAGTTAGCATTAGAAAAGTGAAGAAGTAAAGTAAGAAAAGAATATCTAATGATAAGTATTCGTAGCAAGCACT
>CAMPDV010002665.1:0-56484 GCA_946699065.1 Loxodes magnus
ACTTTAAAAATTCTTATTACTTCTCAAAGCATACTCAATAAAACTGAAAAACTATCTTCTTTTCTTACTCTACTTCTTCACTTTAAAAATACTTTTTACTTCTCAAAGCATACTCCTTAAAACTGAAATTCTATCTTCTTTTCTTACTTTACTTCTTCACTTTAAAAATACTTTTTACTTCTCAAAGCATACTCCTTAAAACTGAAGATATATCTTTTTTCTTACTTTACTTCTTTACTTTTCAAAATACTTAATACTTCTCAAACATTAATACTTAAAACTGAAATTCTATCTTCTTTTCTTACTTTAATTCTTCACTTTAAAAATACTTATTACTTCTCAAACATTAATACTTAAAACTGAAATTCTATCTTATTTTCTTACTCTACTTCTTTACTTTTCAAAATACTTATTACTTCACAAAGCATACTCAATAAAACTGAAATTCTATCTTATTTTCTTACTTTAATTCTTTACTTTTCAAAATACTTAATACTTCTCAAACATTAATACTTAAAACGGAAATTCTATCTTCTTTTCATACTTTAATTCTTTACTTTTCTAAATACTTATTACTTCTCAAAGCATACTCCTTAAAACTGAAATTCTATCTTCTTTTCTTACTTTACTTCTTAACACTAAAAATACTTATTACTTCTCAAAGCATACTCCTTAAAACTGAAATTCTATCTTCTTTTCTTACTTTAATTCTTCACTTTTCAAAATACTTATTACTTCTCAAAGTATACTACTTAAAACTGAAATTCTATCTTCTTTTCTTACTTTACTTCTTCACTTTAAAAATACTTTTTACTTCTCAAAGCATACTCCTTAAAACTGAAATTCTATCTTATTTTCTTACTTTAATTCTTTACTTTTCAAAATACTTATTACTTCTCAAACATTAATACTTAAAACTGAAATTCTATCTTCTTTTCTTACTTTACTTCTTCACTTTAAAAATTCTTATTACTTCTCAAAGCATACTCAATAAAACTGAAAAACTATCTTCTTTTCTTACTTTACTTCTTCACTTTTCAAAATACTTATTACATCTCAAAGCATACTCCTTAAAACTGAAATTCTATCTTCTTTTCTTACTTTACTTCTTCACTTTAAAAATTCTTATTACTTCTCAAAGCATACTCAATAAAACTGAAAAACTATCTTCTTTTCTTACTTTACTTCTTCACTTTTCAAAATACTTATTACATCTCAAAGCATACTCCTTAAAACTGAAATTCTATCTTATTTTCTTACTTTAATTATTTACTTTTCTAAATACTTATTACTTCTCAAAGCATACTCCTTAAAACTGAAATTCTATCTTCTTTTCTTACTTTACTTCTTCACTTTAAAAATACTTTTTACTTCTCAAAGCATACTCCTTAAAACTGAAAAACTATCTTCTTTTCTTACTCTACTTCTTCACTTTTCAAAATACTTATTACTTCTCAAAGCATACTCCTTAAAACTGAAATTCTATCTTCTTTTCTTACTTTACTTCTTCACTTTTCAAAATACTTATTACTTCTCAAACATTAATACTTAAAACTGAAATTCTATCTTCTTTTCTTACTTTACTTCTTCACTTTAAAAATACTTTTTACTTCTCAAAGCATACTCCTTAAAACTGAAATTCTATCTTCTTTTCTTACTTTACTTCTTCACTTTTCAAAATACTTATTACTTCTCAAAGCATACTCCTTAAAACTGAAAAACTATCTTCTTTTCTTACTCTACTTCTTCACTTTTCAAAATACTTATTACTTCTCAAAGCATACTCCTTAAAACTGAAATTCTATCTTCTTTTCTTACTTTACTTCTTCACTTTAAAAATTCTTATTACTTCTCAAAGCATACTCAATAAAACTGAAAAACTATCTTCTTTTCTTACTCTACTTCTTCACTTTTCAAAATACTTATTACTTCTCAAAGCATACTCCTTAAAACTGAAATTCTATCTTCTTTTCTTACTTTACTTCTTCACTTTAAAAATACTTATTACTTCTCAAACATTAATACTTAAAACTGAAATTCTATCTTCTTTTCTTACTTTACTTCTTCACTTTTCAAAATACTTATTACTTCTCAAACATTAATACTTAAAACTGAAATTCTATCTTCTTTTCTTACTTTACTTCTTCACTTTAAAAATTCTTATTACTTCTCAAAGCATACTCCTTAAAACTGAAATTCTATCTTCTTTTCTTACTTTACTTCTTCACTTTAAAAATACTTTTTACTTCTCAAAGCATATCCTATAAAACTGAAATTCTATCTTCTTTTCTTACTTTACTTCTTCACTTTAAAAATTCTTATTACTTCTCAAACATTAATACTTAAAACTGAAATTCTATCTTCTTTTCTTACTTTACTTCTTCACTTTAAAAATTCTTATTACTTCTCAAAGCATACTCCTTAAAACTGAAATTCTATCTTCTTTTCTTACTTTACTTCTTAACTTTAAAAATACTTATTACTTCTCAAAGCATATCCAATAAAACTGAAATTCTATCTTCTTTTCTTACTTTAATTCTTCACTTTTCAAAATACTTATTACTTCTCAAAGCATACTCCTTAAAACTGAAATTCTATCTTCTTTTCTTACTTTACTTCTTAACACTAAAAATACTTATTACTTCTCAAAGCATACTCCTTAAAACTGAAATTCTATCTTCTTTTCTTACTTTAATTCTTCACTTTTCAAAATACTTATTACTTCTCAAAGTATACTACTTAAAACTGAAATTCTATCTTCTTTTCTTACTTTACTTCTTCACTTTAAAAATACTTTTTACTTCTCAAAGCATACTCCTTAAAACTGAAATTCTATCTTATTTTCTTACTTTAATTCTTTACTTTTCAAAATACTTATTACTTCTCAAACATTAATACTTAAAACTGAAATTCTATCTTCTTTTCTTACTTTACTTCTTCACTTTAAAAATTCTTATTACTTCTCAAAGCATACTCAATAAAACTGAAAAACTATCTTCTTTTCTTACTTTACTTCTTCACTTTTCAAAATACTTATTACATCTCAAAGCATACTCCTTAAAACTGAAATTCTATCTTCTTTTCTTACTTTAATTCTTTACTTTTCAAAATACTTAATACTTATCAAACATTAATACTTAAAACGGAAATTCTATCTTCTTTTCATACTTTAATTCTTTACTTTTCTAAATACTTATTACTTATCAAACATTAATACTTAAAACTGAAATTCTATCTTCTTTTCTTACTTTACTTCTTCACTTTAAAAATACTTTTTACTTCTCAAAGCATACTCCTTAAAACTGAAAAACTATCTTCTTTTCTTACTCTACTTCTTCACTTTTCAAAATACTTATTACTTCTCAAAGCATACTCCTTAAAACTGAAATTCTATCTTCTTTTCTTACTTTACTTCTTCACTTTTCAAAATACTTATTACTTCTCAAAGCATACTCAATAAAACTGAAAAACTATCTTCTTTTCTTACTCTACTTCTTAACTTTAAAAATACTTATTACTTCTCAAAGCATACTCCTTAAAACTGAAATTCTATCTTCTTTTCTTACTTTACTTCTTCACTTTAAAAATTCTTATTACTTCTCAAAGCATACTCAATAAAACTGAAAAACTATCTTCTTTTCTTACTCTACTTCTTCACTTTTCAAAATACTTATTACTTCTCAAAGCATACTCCTTAAAACTGAAATTCTATCTTCTTTTCTTACTTTACTTCTTCACTTTTCAAAATACTTATTACTTCTCAAACATTAATACTTAAAACTGAAATTCTATCTTCTTTTCTTACTTTACTTCTTCACTTTAAAAATACTTTTTACTTCTCAAACATTAATACTTAAAACTGAAATTCTATCTTATTTTCTTACTTTACTTCTTCACTTTTCAAAATACTTATTACTTCTCAAACATTAATACTTAAAACTGAAATTCTATCTTCTTTTCTTACTTTACTTCTTCACTTTAAAAATTCTTATTACTTCTCAAAGCATACTCCTTAAAACTGAAATTCTATCTTATTTTCTTACTTTAATTCTTTACTTTTCAAAATACTTATTACTTCTCAAAGAATACTCCTTAAAACTGAAATTCTATCTTCTTTTCTTACTTTACTTCTTCACTTTAAAAATTCTTATTACTTCTCAAAGCATACTCCTTAAAACTGAAATTCTATCTTATTTTCTTACTTTACTTCTTCACTTTAAAAATACTTTTTACTTCTCAAAGCATATCCTATAAAACTGAAATTCTATCTTCTTTTCTTACTTTACTTCTTCACTTTAAAAATTCTTATTACTTCTCAAACATTAATACTTAAAACTGAAATTCTATCTTCTTTTCTTACTTTACTTCTTCACTTTTCAAAATACTTATTACTTCTCAAAGCATACTCCTTAAAACTGAAATTCTATCTTCTTTTCTTACTTTACTTCTTCACTTTTCAAAATTCTTATTACTTCTCAAAGCATACTCCTTAAAACTGAAATTCTATCTTCTTTTCTTACTTTACTTCTTAACTTTAAAAATACTTATTACTTCTCAAAGCATATCCAATAAAACTGAAATTCTATCTTCTTTTCTTACTTTACTTCTTCACTTTTCAAAATACTTATTACTTCTAAAACATTAATACTTAAAACTGAAATTCTATCTTCTTTTCTTACTTTACTTCTTCACTTTTCAAAATACTTATTACTTATCAAAGCATACTCAATAAAACTGAAAAACTATCTTCTTTTCTTACTCTATTTCTTCACTTTTCAAAATACTTATTACTTCTCAAAGCATACTCCTTAAAACTGAAATTCTATCTTCTTTTCTTACTTTACTTCTTCACTTTCAAAATTCTTATTACTTCTCAAAGCATACTCAATAAAACTGAAAAACTATCTTCTTTTCTTACTCTACTTCTTCACTTTTCAAAATACTTATTACTTCTCAAAGCATACTCCTTAAAACTGAAATTCTATCTTCTTTTCTTACTTTACTTCTTCACTTTAAAAATACTTTTTACTTCTCAAAGCATACTACTTAAAACTGAAATTCTATCTTCTTTTCTTACTTTACTTCTTCACTTTTCAAAATACTTATTACTTCTCAAACATTAATACTTAAAACTGAAATTCTATCTTCTTTTCTTACTTTACTTCTTCACTTTAAAAATACTTTTTACTTCTCAAACATTAATACTTAAAACTGAAATTCTATCTTATTTTCTTACTCTACTTCTTTACTTTTCAAAATACTTATTACTTCACAAAGCATACTCAATAAAACTGAAATTCTATCTTATTTTCTTACTTTAATTCTTTACTTTTCAAAATACTTAATACTTCTCAAACATTAATACTTAAAACGGAAATTCTATCTTCTTTTCATACTTTAATTCTTTACTTTTCTAAATACTTATTACTTCTCAAAGCATACTCCTTAAAACTGAAATTCTATCTTCTTTTCTTACTTTACTTCTTAACACTAAAAATACTTATTACTTCTCAAAGCATACTCCTTAAAACTGAAATTCTATCTTCTTTTCTTACTTTAATTCTTCACTTTTCAAAATACTTATTACTTCTCAAAGTATACTACTTAAAACTGAAATTCTATCTTCTTTTCTTACTTTACTTCTTCACTTTAAAAATTCTTATTACTTCTCAAAGCATACTCCTTAAAACTGAAATTCTATCTTATTTTCTTACTTTAATTCTTTACTTTTCAAAATACTTATTACTTCTCAAAGAATACTCCTTAAAACTGAAATTCTATCTTCTTTTCTTACTTTACTTCTTCACTTTAAAAATTCTTATTACTTCTCTAAGCATACTCAATAAAACTGAAAAACTATCTTCTTTTCTTACTTTACTTCTTCACTTTTCAAAATACTTATTACATCTCAAAGCATACTCCTTAAAACTGAAATTCTATCTTATTTTCTTACTTTAATTCTTTACTTTTCAAAATACTTAATACTTCTCAAACATTAATACTTAAAACGGAAATTCTATCTTCTTTTCATACTTTAATTCTTTACTTTTCTAAATACTTATTACTTATCAAACATTAATACTTAAAACTGAAATTCTATCTTCTTTTCTTACTTTACTTCTTCACTTTAAAAATACTTTTTACTTCTCAAAGCATACTCCTTAAAACTGAAAAACTATCTTCTTTTCTTACTCTACTTCTTCACTTTTCAAAATACTTATTACTTCTCAAAGCATACTCCTTAAAACTGAAATTCTATCTTCTTTTCTTACTTTACTTCTTCACTTTTCAAAATACTTATTACTTCTCAAACATTAATACTTAAAACTGAAATTCTATCTTCTTTTCTTACTTTACTTCTTCACTTTAAAAATACTTTTTACTTCTCAAAGCATACTCCTTAAAACTGAAATTCTATCTTCTTTTCTTACTTTACTTCTTCACTTTTCAAAATACTTATTACTTCTCAAAGCATACTCAATAAAACTGAAAAACTATCTTCTTTTCTTACTCTACTTCTTCACTTTTCAAAATACTTATTACTTCTCAAAGCATACTCCTTAAAACTGAAATTCTATCTTCTTTTCTTACTTTACTTCTTCACTTTAAAAATTCTTATTACTTCTCAAAGCATACTCAATAAAACTGAAAAACTATCTTCTTTTCTTACTCTACTTCTTCACTTTTCAAAATACTTATTACTTCTCAAAGCATACTCCTTAAAACTGAAATTCTATCTTCTTTTCTTACTTTACTTCTTCACTTTTCAAAATACTTATTACTTCTCAAACATTAATACTTAAAACTGAAATTCTATCTTCTTTTCTTACTTTACTTCTTCACTTTAAAAATACTTTTTACTTCTCAAACATTAATACTTAAAACTGAAATTCTATCTTCTTTTCTTACTTTACTTCTTCACTTTAAAAATACTTATTACTTCTCAAACATTAATACTTAAAACTGAAATTCTATCTTCTTTTCTTACTTTACTTCTTCACTTTTAATAATACAATAACTTCTCAAAGCATACTCCTTAAAACTGAAATTCTATCTTCTTTTCTTACTTTACTTCTTCACTTTAAAAATACTTATTACTTCTCAAACATTAATACTTAAAACTGAAATTCTATCTTCTTTTCTTACTTTACTTCTTCACTTTTAATAATACTTATTACTTCTCAAAGCATATCCAATAAAACTGAAATTCTATCTTCTTTTCTTACTTTACTTCTTCACTTTTAATAATACTTTTACTTCTCAAAGCATATCCTATAAAACTGAAATTCTATCTTCTTTTCTTACTTTACTTCTTCACTTTTCAAAATACTTTTTACTTCTCAAAGCATACTCCTTAAAACTGAAATTCTATCTTCTTTTCTTACTTTACTTCTTCACTTTTAGTAATACTTAATACTTCTCAAACATTAATACTTAAAACTAAATTCTATCTTCTTTTCTTACTTTACTTCTTCACTTTTTAAAATACTTATTGCTTCTCAAACATTAATACTTAAAACTGAAATTCTATCTTCTTTTCTTACTTTACTTCTTCACTTTTCTAAATACAATAACTTCTCAAAGCATACTCCTTAAAACTGAAATTCTATCTTATTTTCTTACTTTACTTCTTCACTTTAAAAATACTTATTACTTCTCAAACATTACCACTTAAAACTGAAATTCTATCTTATTTTCTTACTTTACTTCTTCACTTTTCAAAATACTTATTACTTCTCAAACATTAATACTTAAAACTGAAATTCTATCTTCTTTTCTTACTTTACTTCTTCACTTAAAGAATACAATAACTTCACAAAGCATACTCCTTAAAACTGAAATTCTATCTTCTTTTCTTACTTTACTTCTTCACTTTAAAAATTCTTATTACTTCTCAAAGCATACTCCTTAAAACTGAAATTCTATCTTCTTTTCTTACTTTACTTCTTCACTTTAAAAATACTTATTACTTCTCAAACATTAATACTTAAAACTGAAATTCTATCTTCTTTTCTTACTTTACTTCTTCACTTTTAATAATACTTATTACTTCTCAAAGAATACTCCTTAAAACTGAAATTCTATCTTCTTTTCTTACTTTACTTCTTCACTTTTCAAAATACTTATTACTTATCAAACATTAATACTTAAAACTGAAATTCTATTTTCTTTTCTTACTTTACTTCTTCACTTTTCAAATTCTTCTTACTTCTCAAAGCATACTCCTTAAAACTGAAATTCTATCTTCTTTTCTTACTTTACTTCTTCGCTTTTCAAAATACTTATTACTTCTCAAAGCATACTCAATAAAACAAAATTCTATCTTCTTTTCTTACTTTACTTCTTCACTTTTAGTAATAATTAATACTTCTCAAACATTAATACATAAACTGAAATTCTATCTTCTTTTCTTACTTTACTTCTTCACTTTTAATAATACTTATTACTTCTCAAACATTAATACTTAAAACTGAAATTCTATCTTCTTTTCTTACTTTAATTCTTCACTTTAAAAATACTTATTACTTCTCAAACATTAATACTTAAAACTAAATTCTATTTTTTTTTCTTACTTTACTTCTTCGCTTTTCAAAATACTTATTACTTCTCAAAGCATACTCAATAAAACAAAATTCTATCTTCTTTTCTTACTTTACTTCTTCACTTTTAGTAATACTTAATACTTCTCAAACATTAATACTTAAAACTGAAATTCTATCTTCTTTTCTTACTTTACTTCTTCACTTTTAATAATACTTATTACTTCTCAAAGCATATCCAATAAAACTTAAATTCTATCTTCTTTTCTTACTTTACTTCTTCACTTTTCAAAATACAATAACTTCTCAAAGCATACTCCTTAAAACTGAAATTCTATCTTCTTTTCTTACTTTACTTCTTCACTTTAAAAATACTTATTACTTCTCTAACATTAATACTTAAAACTTAAATTCTATCTTCTTTTCTTACTTTACTTCTTCACTTTTAATAATACTTATTACTTCTCAAAGCATATCCAATAAAACTTAAATTCTATCTTCTTTTCTTACTTTACTTCTTCACTTTTCAAAATACTTATTATTTCTCAAACATTAATACTTAAAACTGAAATTCTATCTTCTTTTCTTACTTTACTTCTTCACTTTTAGTAATACTTAATACTTCTCAAACATTAATACTTAAAACTGAAATTCTATCTTCTTTTCTTACTTTACTTCTTCACTTTTTAAAATACTTATTACTTCTCAATCCATAAAACTTAAAACTAAATTCTATCTTCTTTTCTTACTTTAATTCTTTACTTTTCAAAATACTTAATACTTCTCAAACATTAATACTTAAAACTGAAATTCTATCTTCTTTTCTTACTTTACTTTTTCACTTTTCAAAATACAATAACTTCTCAAAGCATACTCCTTAAAACTGAAATTCTATCTTCTTTTCTTACTTTACTTCTTCACTTTCAAAATACTTATTATTTCTCAAACATTAATACTTAAAACTGAAATTCTATCTTCTTTTCTTACTTTACTTCTTCACTTTTAGTAATACTTAATACTTCTCAAACATTAATACTTAAAACTGAAATTCTATCTTCTTTTCTTACTTTACTTCTTCACTTTTAATAATACTTATTACTTCTCAAAGCATACTCCTTAAAACTGAAATTCTATCTTCTTTTCTTACTTTACTTCTTTACTTTTCAAAATACTTAATACTTCTCAAACATTAATACTTAAAACTTAAATTCTATCTTCTTTTCTTACTTTACTTCTTCACTTTAAAAATACTTATTACTTCTCAAACATTAATACTTAAAACTGAAATTCTATCTTCTTTTCTTACTTTACTTCTTCACTTAAAGAATACAATAACTTCACAAAGCATACTCAATAAAACTGAAATTCTATCTTCTTTTCTTACTTTACTTCTTCACTTTTAGTAATACTTAATACTTCTCAAACATTAATACTTAAAACTGAAATTCTATCTTCTTTTCTTACTTTACTTCTTCACTTTTTAAAATACTTATTACTTCTCAATCCATAAAACTTAAAACTAAATTCTATCTTCTTTTCTTACTTTAATTCTTTACTTTTCAAAATACTTAATACTTCTCAAACATTAATACTTAAAACTGAAATTCTATCTTCTTTTCTTACTTTACTTTTTCACTTTTCAAAATACAATAACTTCTCAAAGCATACTCCTTAAAACTGAAATTCTATCTTCTTTTCTTACTTTACTTCTTCACTTTAAAAATACTTATTACTTCTCAAACATTAATACTTAAAACTGAAATTCTATCTTTTTTTCTTACTTTACTTCTTCACTTTTCAAAATACTTATTACTTCTCAAACATTAATACTTAAAACTGAAATTCTATCTTCTTTTCTTACTTTACTTCTTCACTTTAAAAATACTTATTACTTATCAAACATTAATACTTAAAACTGAAATTCTATTTTCTTTTCTTACTTTACTTCTTCACTTTTCAAATTCTTCTTACTTCTCAAAGCATACTCCTTAAAACTGAAATTCTATCTTCTTTTCTTACTTTACTTCTTCGCTTTTCAAAATACTTATTACTTCTCAAAGCATACTCAATAAAACAAAATTCTATCTTCTTTTCTTACTTTACTTCTTCACTTTTAGTAATAATTAATACTTCTCAAACATTAATATCTAAACTGAAATTCTATCTTCTTTTCTTACTTTACTTCTTCACTTTTAATAATACTTATTACTTCTCAAACATTAATACTTAAAACTGAAATTCTATCTTCTTTTCTTACTTTAATTCTTCACTTTAAAAATACTTATTACTTCTCAAACATTAATACTTAAAACTAAATTCTATTTTTTTTTCTTACTTTACTTCTTCGCTTTTCAAAATACTTATTACTTCTCAAAGCTTACTCAATAAAACAAAATTCTATCTTCTTTTCTTACTTTACTTCTTCACTTTTAGTAATACTTAATACTTCTCAAACATTAATACTTAAAACTGAAATTCTATCTTCTTTTCTTACTTTACTTCTTCACTTTTAATAATACTTATTACTTCTCAAAGCATATCCAATAAAACTTAAATTCTATCTTCTTTTCTTACTTTACTTCTTCACTTTTCAAAATACAATAACTTCTCAAAGCATACTCCTTAAAACTGAAATTCTATCTTCTTTTCTTACTTTACTTCTTCACTTTAAAAATACTTATTACTTCTCTAACATTAATACTTAAAACTGAAATTCTATCTTCTTTTCTTACTTTACTTCTTCACTTTTAATAATACTTATTACTTCTCAAAGCATATCCAATAAAACTTAAATTCTATCTTCTTTTCTTACTTTACTTCTTCACTTTTCAAAATACTTATTATTTCTCAAACATTAATACTTAAAACTGAAATTCTATCTTCTTTTCTTACTTTACTTCTTCACTTTTAGTAATACTTAATACTTCTCAAACATTAATACATAAACTGAAATTCTATCTTCTTTTCTTACTTTACTTCTTCACTTTTAATAATACTTATTACTTCTCAAACATTAATACTTAAAACTGAAATTCTATCTTCTTTTCTTACTTTAATTCTTCACTTTAAAAATACTTATTACTTCTCAAACATTAATACTTAAAACTAAATTCTATTTTTTTTTCTTACTTTACTTCTTCGCTTTTCAAAATACTTATTACTTCTCAAAGCATACTCAATAAAACAAAATTCTATCTTCTTTTCTTACTTTACTTCTTCACTTTTCAAAATACTTAATACTTCTCAAACATTAATACTTAAAACTGAAATTCTATCTTCTTTTCTTACTTTACTTCTTCACTTTTAATAATACTTATTACTTCTCTAACATTAATACTTAAAACTGAAATTCTATCTTCTTTTCTTACTTTACTTTTTCACTTTTCAAAATACTTATTACTTCTCTAACATTAATACTTAAAACTGAAATTCTATCTTCTTTTCTTACTTTACTTCTTCACTTTTAATAATACTTATTACTTCTCAAAGCATATCCAATAAAACTGAAATTTTATCTTCTTTTCTTACTTTACTTCTTCACTTTTCAAAATACTTATTATTTCTCAAACATTAATACTTAAAACTGAAATTCTATCTTCTTTTCTTACTTTACTTCTTCACTTTTAGTAATACTTAATACTTCTCAAACATTAATACTTAAAACTGAAATTCTATCTTCTTTTCTTACTTTACTTCTTCACTTTTTAAAATACTTATTACTTCTCAATCCATAAAACTTAAAACTAAATTCTATCTTCTTTTCTTACTTTAATTCTTTACTTTTCAAAATACTTAATACTTCTCAAACATTAATACTTAAAACTGAAATTCTATCTTCTTTTCTTACTTTACTTTTTCACTTTTCAAAATACAATAACTTCTCAAAGCATACTCCTTAAAACTGAAATTCTATCTTCTTTTCTTACTTTACTTCTTCACTTTAAAAATACTTATTACTTCTCAAACATTAATACTTAAAACTGAAATTCTATCTTTTTTTCTTACTTTACTTCTTCACTTTTCAAAATACTTATTACTTCTCAAACATTAATACTTAAAACTGAAATTCTATCTTCTTTTCTTACTTTACTTCTTCACTTTAAAAATACTTATTACTTCTAAAAGCATACTCCTTAAAACTGAAATTCTATCTTCTTTTCTTACTTTACTTCTTCACTTTTCAAAATACTTATTACTTCTCAAACATTAATACATAAACTGAAATTCAATCTTCTTTTCTTACTTTACTTCTTCACTTAAAAAATACAATAACTTCACAAAGCATACTCAATAAAACTGAAATTCTATCTTCTTTTCTTACTTTACTTCTTCACTTTTAATAATACTTATTACTTCTCAAACATTAATACTTAAAACTGAAATTCTATCTTCTTTTCTTACTTTAATTCTTCACTTTAAAAATACTTATTACTTCTCAAACATTAATACTTAAAACTAAATTCTATTTTTTTTTCTTACTTTACTTCTTCGCTTTTCAAAATACTTATTACTTCTCAAAGCATACTCAATAAAACAAAATTCTATCTTCTTTTCTTACTTTACTTCTTCACTTTTAGTAATACTTAATACTTCTCAAACATTAATACTTAAAACTGAAATTCTATCTTCTTTTCTTACTTTACTTCTTCACTTTTAATAATACTTATTACTTCTCAAAGCATATCCAATAAAACTTAAATTCTATCTTCTTTTCTTACTTTACTTCTTCACTTTTCAAAATACTTATTACTTCTCAAACATTAATACTTAAAACTGAAATTCTATCTTCTTTTCTTACTTTACTTCTTCACTTTAAAAATACTTATTACTTCTAAAAGCATACTCCTTAAAACTGAAATTCTATCTTCTTTTCTTACTTTACTTCTTCACTTTAAAAATACTTATTACTTCTCTAACATTAATACTTAAAACTTAAATTCTATCTTCTTTTCTTACTTTACTTCTTCACTTTTAATAATACTTATTACTTCTCAAAGCATATCCAATAAAACTGAAATTCTATCTCCTTTTCTTACTTTACTTCTTCGCTTTTAATAATACTTATTACTTCTCAAAGCATATCCAATAAAACTGAAATTCTATCTTCTTTTCTTACTTTACTTTTTCACTTTTCAAAATACAATAACTTCTCAAAGCATACTCCTTAAAACTGAAATTCTATCTTCTTTTCTTACTTTACTTATTCACTTTTCTAAATACTTATTACTTCTCAAAGCATACTCCTTAAAACTGAAATTCTATCTTCTTTTCTTACTTTACTTCTTCGCTTTTCAAAATACTTATTATTTCTCAATCCATGAAACTTAAAACTAAATTACATTTTTTTTTCTTACTTTACTTCTTCGCTTTTCAAAATACTTATTACTTCTCAAAGCATACTCAATAAAACAAAATTCTATCTTCTTTTCTTACTTTACTTCTTCACTTTTAGTAATACTTAATACTTCTCAAACATTAATACTTAAAACTGAAATTCTATCTTCTTTTCTTACTTTACTTCTTCACTTTTAATAATAATTATTACTTCTCAAACATTAATACTTAAAACTTAAATTCTATCTTCTTTTCTTACTTTACTTCTTCACTTTAAAAATACTTATTACTTCTCAAACATTAATACTTAAAACTGAAATTCTATCTTCTTTTCTTACTTTACTTCTTCACTTTAAAAATACTTATTACTTCTCAAACATTAATACTTAAAACTAAATTCTATTTTTTTTTCTTACTTTACTTCTTCGCTTTTCAAAATACTTATTACTTCTCAAAGCATACTCAATAAAACAAAATTCTATCTTCTTTTCTTACTTTACTTCTTCACTTTTAGTAATACTTAATACTTCTCAAACATTAATACTTAAAACTGAAATTCTATCTTCTTTTCTTACTTTACTTCTTCACTTTTAATAATACTTATTACTTCTCAAAGCATATCCAATAAAACTTAAATTCTATCTTCTTTTCTTACTTTACTTCTTCACTTTTCAAAATACAATAACTTCTCAAAGCATACTCCTTAAAACTGAAATTCTATCTTCTTTTCTTACTTTACTTCTTCACTTTAAAAATACTTATTACTTCTCTAACATTAATACTTAAAACTTAAATTCTATCTTCTTTTCTTACTTTACTTCTTCACTTTTAATAATACTTATTACTTCTCAAAGCATATCCAATAAAACTTAAATTCTATCTTCTTTTCTTACTTTACTTCTTCACTTTTCAAAATACTTATTATTTCTCAAACATTAATACTTAAAACTGAAATTCTATCTTCTTTTCTTACTTTACTTCTTCACTTTTAGTAATACTTAATACTTCTCAAACATTAATACTTAAAACTGAAATTCTATCTTCTTTTCTTACTTTACTTCTTCACTTTTTAAAATACTTATTACTTCTCAATCCATAAAACTTAAAACTAAATTCTATCTTCTTTTCTTACTTTAATTCTTTACTTTTCAAAATACTTAATACTTCTCAAACATTAATACTTAAAACTGAAATTCTATCTTCTTTTCTTACTTTACTTTTTCACTTTTCAAAATACAATAACTTCTCAAAGCATACTCCTTAAAACTGAAATTCTATCTTCTTTTCTTACTTTACTTCTTCACTTTAAAAATACTTATTACTTCTCAAACATTAATACTTAAAACTGAAATTCTATCTTTTTTTCTTACTTTACTTCTTCACTTTTCAAAATACTTATTACTTCTCAAACATTAATACTTAAAACTGAAATTCTATCTTCTTTTCTTACTTTACTTCTTCACTTTAAAAATACTTATTACTTCTAAAAGCATACTCCTTAAAACTGAAATTCTATCTTCTTTTCTTACTTTACTTCTTCACTTTTCAAAATACTTATTACTTCTCAAACATTAATACATAAACTGAAATTCATTCTTCTTTTCTTACTTTACTTCTTCACTTAAAAAATACAATAACTTCACAAAGCATACTCAATAAAACTGAAATTCTATCTTCTTTTCTTACTTTACTTCTTCACTTTTAATAATACTTATTACTTCTCAAACATTAATACTTAAAACTGAAATTCTATCTTCTTTTCTTACTTTAATTCTTCACTTTAAAAATACTTATTACTTCTCAAACATTAATACTTAAAACTAAATTCTATTTTTTTTTCTTACTTTACTTCTTCGGTTTTCAAAATACTTATTACTTCTCAAAGCATACTCAATAAAACAAAATTCTATCTTCTTTTCTTACTTTACTTCTTCACTTTTAGTAATACTTAATACTTCTCAAACATTAATACATAAAACTGAAATTCTATCTTCTTTTCTTACTTTACTTCTTCACTTTTAATAATACTTATTACTTCTCAAAGCATATCCAATAAAACTTAAATTCTATCTTCTTTTCTTACTTTACTTCTTCACTTTAAAAATACTTATTACTTCTAAAAGCATACTCCTTAAAACTGAAATTCTATCTTCTTTTCTTACTTTACTTCTTCACTTTAAAAATACTTATTACTTCTCTAACATTAATACTTAAAACTTAAATTCTATCTTCTTTTCTTACTTTACTTCTTCACTTTTAATAATACTTATTACTTCTCAAAGCATATCCAATAAAACTTAAATTCTATCTTCTTTTCTTACTTTACTTCTTCGCTTTTAATAATACTTATTACTTCTCAAAGCATATCCAATAAAACTGAAATTCTATCTTCTTTTCTTACTTTACTTTTTCACTTTTCAAAATACAATAACTTCTCAAAGCATACTCCTTAAAACTGAAATTCTATCTTCTTTTCTTACTTTACTTCTTCACTTTTAATAATACTTATTACTTCTCAAACATTAATACTTAAAACTTAAATTCTATCTTCTTTTCTTACTTTACTTCTTCACTTTAAAAATACTTATTACTTCTCAAACATTAATACTTAAAACTGAAATTCTATCTTCTTTTCTTACTTTACTTCTTCACTTTTAATAATACTTATTACTTCTCAAAGCATATTCAATAAAACTGAAATTCTATCTTCTTTTCTTACTTTAATTCTTCACTTTTAATAATACTTTTACTTCTCAAAGCATATCCTATAAAACTGAAATTCTATCTTCTTTTCTTACTTTACTTCTTCACTTTTCAAAATACTTATTACTTCTCAAACATTAATACTTAAAACTGAAATTCTATCTTCTTTTCTTACTTTACTTCTTCACTTTTAGTAATACTTAATACTTCTCAAACATTAATACTTAAAACTGAAATTCTATCTTCTTTTCTTACTTTACTTCTTCACTTTTTAAAATACTTATTACTTCTCAATCCATAAAACTTAAAACTAAATTCTATCTTCTTTTCTTACTTTAATTCTTTACTTTTCAAAATACTTAATACTTCTCAAACATTAATACTTAAAACTGAAATTCTATCTTCTTTTCTTACTTTACTTCTTCACTTTAAAAATACAATAACTTCTCAAAGCATACTCCTTAAAACTGAAATTCTATCTTCTTTTCTTACTTTACTTCTTCACTTTAAAAATACTTATTACTTCTCAAACATTAATACTTAAAACTGAAATTCTATCTTTTTTTCTTACTTTACTTCTTCACTTTTCAAAATACTTATTACTTCTCAAACATTAATACTTAAAACTGAAATTCTATCTTCTTTTCTTACTTTACTTCTTCACTTTAAAAATACTTATTACTTCTCTAACATTAATACTTAAAACTAAATTCTATCTTCTTTTCTTACTTTACTTCTTCACTTTTCAAAATACTTATTACTTCTCAAACATTAATACATAAACTGAAATTCTATCTTCTTTTCTTACTTTACTTCTTCACTTTTAATAATACTTATTACTTCTCAAAGCATATCCAATAAAACTTAAATTCTATCTTCTTTTCTTACTTTAATTCTTTACTTTTCAAAATACTTAATACTTCTCAAACATTAATACTTAAAACTGAAATTCTATCTTCTTTTCTTACTTTACTTTTTCACTTTTCAAAATACAATAACTTCTCAAAACATACTCCTTAAAACTGAAATTCTATCTTCTTTTCTTACTTTACTTCTTCACTTTTCAAAATACTTATTACTTCTCAAAGCATACTCAATAAAACTAAAAAACTATCTTCTTTTCTTACTTTACTTCTTCACTTAAAAAATACAATAACTTCACAAAGCATACTCAATAAAACTGAAATTCTATCTTATTTTCTTACTTTAATTCTTTACTTTTCAAAATACTTAATACTTCTCAAACATTAATACTTAAAACTGAAATTCTATCTTCTTTTCTTACTTTACTTTTTCACTTTTCAAAATACAATAACTTCTCAAAGCATACTCCTTAAAACTGAAATTCTATCTTCTTTTCTTACTTTACTTCTTCACTTTAAAAATACTTATTACTTCTCAAACATTAATACTTAAAACTGAAATTCTATCTTTTTTTCTTACTTTACTTCTTCACTTTTCAAAATACTTATTACTTCTCAAACATTAATACTTAAAACTGAAATTCTATCTTTTTTTCTTACTTTACTTCTTCACTTTTCAAAATACTTATTACTTCTCAAACATTAATACTTAAAACTGAAATTCTATCTTCTTTTCTTACTTTACTTCTTCACTTTAAAAATACTTATTACTTCTAAAAGCATACTCCTTAAAACTGAAATTCTATCTTCTTTTCTTACTTTACTTCTTCACTTTTCAAAATACTTATTACTTCTCAAACATTAATACTTAAAACTGAAATTCTATCTTCTTTTTTACTTTATATCTTCACTTTTCAAAATACTTATTACTTCTCAAACATTAATACTTAAAACTGAAATTCTATTTTCTTTTCTTACTTTACTTATTCACTTTTCTAAATACTTATTACTTCTCAAAGCATACTCCTTAAAACTGAAATTCTATCTTCTTTTCTTACTTTACTTCTTCGCTTTTCAAAATACTTATTATTTCTCAATCCATGAAACTTAAAACTAAATTACATTTTCTTTTCTTACTTTACTTCTTCACTTTAAAAATACTTATTATTTCTCAATCCATAAAACTTAAAACTAAATTCTATTTTCTTTTCTTACTTTACTTATTCACTTTTCAAAATACTTATTACTTCTCAAAGCATACTCATTAAAACTGAAATTCTATCTTCTTTTCTTACTTTACTTTTTCACTTTAAAAATACAATAACTTCTCAAAGCATACTCCTTAAAACTGAAATTCTATCTTCTTTTCTTACTTTACTTCTTCACTTTAAAAATACTTATTACTTCTCAAACATTAATACTTAAAACTGAAATTCTATCTTTTTTTCTTACTTTACTTCTTCACTTTTCAAAATACTTATTACTTCTCAAACATTAATACTTAAAACTGAAATTCTATCTTCTTTTCTTACTTTACTTCTTCACTTTAAAAATACTTATTACTTCTAAAAGCATACTCCTTAAAACTGAAATTCTATCTTCTTTTCTTACTTTACTTCTTCACTTTTCAAAATACTTATTACTTCTCAAACATTAATACTTAAAACTGAAATTCTATCTTCTTTTTTACTTTATATCTTCACTTTTCAAAATACTTATTACTTCTCAAACATTAATACTTAAAACTGAAATTCTATTTTCTTTTCTTACTTTACTTATTCACTTTTCTAAATACTTATTACTTCTCAAAGCATACTCCTTAAAACTGAAATTCTATCTTCTTTTCTTACTTTACTTCTTCGCTTTTCAAAATACTTATTATTTCTCAATCCATAAAACTTAAAAATAAATTCTATTTTCTTTTCTTACTTTACTTATTCACTTTTCAAAATACTTATTATTTCTCAATCCATAAAACTTAAAACTAAATTCTATTTTCTTTTCTTACTTTACTTCTTCACTTTTAGTAATACTTATTACTTCTCAAAGCATACTCATTAAAACTGAAATTCTATCTTCTTTTTTTACTTTACTTCTTCACTTAAAAAATACAATAACTTCTCAAAGCATACTCCTTAAAACTGAAATTCTATTTTCTTTTCTTACTTTACTTATTCACTTTTCAAAATACTTATTATTTCTCAATCCATAAAACTTAAAACTAAATTCTATTTTCTTTTCTTACTTTACTTATTCACTTTTCAAAATACTTATTACTTCTCAAAGCATACTCATTAAAACTGAAATTCTATCTTCTTTTCTTACTTTACTTTTTCACTTTAAAAATACAATAACTTCTCAAAGCATACTCCTTAAAACTGAAATTCTATCTTCTTTTCTTACTTTACTTCTTCACTTTAAAAATACTTATTACTTCTCAAACATTAATACTTAAAACTGAAATTCTATCTTCTTTTTTACTTTATATCTTCACTTTTCAAAATACTTATTACTTCTCAAACATTAATACTTAAAACTGAAATTCTATCTTCTTTTCTTACTTTACTTCTTCACTTTAAAAATACTTATTACTTCTAAAAGCATACTCCTTAAAACTGAAATTCTATCTTCTTTTCTTACTTTACTTCTTCACTTTTCAAAATACTTATTACTTCTCAAACATTAATACTTAAAACTGAAATTCTATCTTCTTTTTTACTTTATATCTTCACTTTTCAAAATACTTATTACTTCTCAAACATTAATACTTAAAACTGAAATTCTATTTTCTTTTCTTACTTTACTTATTCACTTTTCTAAATACTTATTACTTCTCAAAGCATACTCCTTAAAACTGAAATTCTATTTTCTTTTCTTACTTTACTTATTCACTTTTCAAAATACTTATTATTTCTCAATCCATAAAACTTAAAACTAAATTCTATTTTCTTTTCTTACTTTACTTCTTCACTTTTAGTAATACTTATTACTTCTCAAAGCATACTCATTAAAACTGAAATTCTATCTTCTTTTCTTACTTTACTTCTTCACTTAAAAAATACAATAACTTCTCAAAGCATACTCCTTAAAACTGAAATTCTATCTTCTTTTCTTACTTTACTTCTTCACTTTTCTAAATACTTATTATTTCTCAATCCATAAAAATTAAAACTAAATTCTATTTTCTTTTCTTACTTTACTTCTTCACTTTTTAAAATACTTATTACTTCTCAAACATTAATACTTAAAACTGAAATTCTATCTTTTTTTCTTACTTTACTTCTTCACTTTAAAAATACTTATTACTTATCAAACATTAATACTTAAAACTGAAATTCTATCTTCTTTTCTTACTTTACTTCTTCACTTTAAAAATACTTATTATTTCTCAATCCATAAAACTTAAAACTGAAATTCTATCTTCTTTTCTTACTTTACTTCTTCGCTTTTCAAAATACTTATTATTTCTCAAAGCATACTCCTTAAAACTGAAATTTCATTTTCTTTTCTTACTTTACTTCTTCACTTTTCAAAATACTTATTACTTCTCAAACATTAATACTTAAAACTGAAATTCTATCTTCTTTTCTTACTTTACTTATTCACTTTTCAAAATACTTGTTACTTCTCAAAGCATACTCATTAAAACTGAAATTCTATCTTCTTTTCTTACTTTAATTCTTCACTTAAAAAATACAATAACTTCACAAAGCATACTCCTTAAAACTGAAATTCTATTTTCTTTTCTTACTTTACTTCTTCACTTTTCAAAATACTTATTACTTCTCAAACATTAATACATAAACTGAAATTCTATCTTCTTTTCTTACTTTACTTATTCACTTTTCAAAATACTTGTTACTTCTCAAAGCATACTCATTAAAACTGAAATTCTATCTTCTTTTCTTACTTTACTTCTTCACTTAAAAAATACAATAACTTCACAAAGCATACTCCTTAAAACTGAAATTCTATTTTCTTTTCTTACTTTACTTCTTCACTTTTCAAAATACTTATTACTTCTCAAAGCATACTCCTTAAAACTGAAATTCTATCTTCTTTTCTTACTTTAATTCTTCACTTTTCAAAATACTTATTACTTCTCAAACATTAATACTTAAAACTAAATTCTATTTTCTTTTCTTACTTTACTTCTTCGCTTTTCAAAAAACTTATTATTTCTCAATCCATGAAACTTAAAACTAAATTCTATTTTCTTTTCTTACTTTACTTCTTCACTTAAAAATACAATAACTTAACAAAGCATACTCCTTAAAACTGAAATTCTATCTTCTTTTCTTACTTTACTTCTTCACTTTTCAAATTCTTCTTACTTCTCAAAGCATACTCCTTAAAACTGAAATTCTATCTTCTTTTCTTACTTTACTTCTTCGCTTTTCAAAATACTTATTACTTCTCAAAGCATACTCCTTAAAACTGAAATTTCATTTTCTTTTCTTACTTTACTTCTTCACTTTTCAAAATACTTATTACTTCTCAAACATTAATACTTAAAACTGAAATTCTATCTTCTTTTCTTACTTTACTTCTTCACTTTTCTAAATACTTATTACTTCTCAAAGCATACTCCTTAAAACTGAAATTCTATCTTCTTTTCTTACTTTACTTCTTCACTTTCAAAATACTTATTACTTATCAAACATTATTACTTAAAACTGAAATTCTATCTTCTTTTCTTACTTTACTTCTTCACTTTAAAAATACTTATTACTTCTCAAAGCATACTCCTTAAAACTGAAATTCTTTCTTCTTTTCTTACTTTACTTCTTCACTTAAAAAATACAATAACTTCACAAAGCATACTCCTTAAAACTGAAATTCTATCTTCTTTTCTTACTTTACTTCTTCACTTTAAAAATACTTATTACTTCTCAAAGCATACTCCTTAAAACTGAAATTCTTTCTTCTTTTCTTACTTTACTTCTTCACTTAAAAAATACAATAACTTCACAAAGCATACTCCTTAAAACTGAAATTCTATCTTCTTTTCTTACTTTACTTCTTCGCTTTTCAAAATACTTATTATTTCTCAATCCATGAAACTTAAAACTAAATTCTATTTTCTTTTCTTACTTTACTTCTTCACTTTAAAAATACTTATTACTTCTCAAAGCATACTCCTTAAAACTGAAATTCTATCTTCTTTTCTTACTTTACTTCTTCACTTTAAAAATACTTATTACTTCTCAAACATTAATACTTAAAACTTAAATTCTATCTTCTTTTCTTACTTTACTTCTTCACTTAAAAAATACAATAACTTTACAAAGCATACTCCTTAAAACTGAAATTCTATCTTCTTTTCTTACTTTACTTCTTCACTTTTCAAAATACTTATTACTTCTCAAAGCATACTACTTAAAACTGAAATTATATCTTCTTTTCTTACTTTACTTCTTCACTTTTTAAAATACTTATTACTTCTCAAACATTAATACTTAAAACTAAATTCTATCTTCTTTTCTTACTTTACTTCTTTACTTTTCAAAATACTTATTACTTCTCAAAGCATACTCAATAAAACTGAAATTCTATCTTCTTTTCTTACATTACTTCTTCACTTTAAAAATACTTATTACTTCTCAAAGCATACTCCTTAAAACTGAAATTCTATCTTCTTTTCTTACTTTACTTCTTCACTTTTAAAATACTTATTACTTCTCAAACATTAATACTTAAAACTGAAATTCTATCTTCTTTTCTTACTTTACTTCTTCACTTTTCAAAATACTTATTACTTCTCAAACATACTCTTAAAACTGAAATTCTATCTTCTTTTCTTACTTTACTTCTTCACTTTTAAAATACTTATTACTTCTCAAAGCATACTCCAATAAAACTGAAAAACTATTTTCTTTTCTTACTTTACTTCTTCACTTTTCAAAATACTTATTACTTCTCAATCCATGAAACTTAAAACTAAATTCTATTTTCTTTTCTTACTTTACTTCTTCACTTTTAGTAATAATTAATACTTCTCAAACATTAATACATAAACTGAAATTCTATCTTCTTTTCTTACTTTACTTCTTCACTTTTAAAATACTTATTACTTCTCAAACATTAATAATTAAAACTGAAATTCTATCTTCTTTTCTTACTCTACTTCTTCACTTTTCAAATTCTTCTTACTTCCAAAAGCATACTCCTTAAAACTGAAATTCTATCGTCTTTTCTTACTTTACTTATTCACTTTTCTAAATACTTATTACTTCTCAAAGCATACTCCTTAAAACTGAAATTCTATCTTCTTTTCTTACTTTACTTCTTCACTTTCAAAATACTTATTACTTATCAAACATTAATACTTAAAACTGAAATTCTATCTTCTTTTCTTACTTTACTTCTTCACTTAAAAAATACAATAACTTCACAAAGCATACTCCTTAAAACTGAAATTCTATCTTCTTTTCTTACTTTACTTCTTCGCTTTTCAAAATACTTATTACTTCTCAAAGCATACTCCTTAAAACTGAAATTTCATTTTCTTTTCTTACTTTACTTCTTCACTTTTCAAAATACTTATTACTTCTCAAACATTAATACTTAAAACTGAAATTCTATCTTCTTTTCTTACTTTACTTCTTCACTTTTCTAAATACTTATTACTTCTCAAAGCATACTCCTTAAAACTGAAATTCTATCTTCTTTTCTTACTTTACTTCTTCACTTTCAAAATACTTATTACTTATCAAACATTATTACTTAAAACTGAAATTCTATCTTCTTTTCTTACTTTACTTCTTCACTTTAAAAATACTTATTACTTCTCAAAGCATACTCCTTAAAACTGAAATTCTATCTTCTTTTCTTACTTTACTTCTTCACTTTAAAAATACTTATTACTTCTCAAACATTAATACTTAAAACTTAAATTCTATCTTCTTTTCTTACTTTACTTCTTCACTTAAAAAATACAATAACTTTACAAAGCATACTCCTTAAAACTGAAATTCTATCTTCTTTTCTTACTTTACTTCTTCACTTTTCAAAATACTTATTACTTCTCAAAGCATACTACTTAAAACTGAAATTCTATCTTCTTTTCTTACTTTACTTCTTCACTTTTTAAAATACTTATTACTTCTCAAACATTAATACTTAAAACTTAAATACTATCTTCTTTTCTTACTTTGCTTCTTTACTTTTCAAAATACTTATTACTTCTCAAAGCATACTCAATAAAACTGAAATTCTATCTTCTTTTCTTACATTACTTCTTCACTTTAAAAATAATTATTACTTCTCAAAGCATACTCCTTAAAACTGAAAAACTATTTTCTTTTCTTACTTTACTTCTTCGCTTTTCAAAATACTTATTACTTCTCAAACATTAATACTTAAAACTGAAATTCTATCTTCTTTTCTTACTTTACTTCATCACTTTAAAAATACTTATTACTTCTCAAAGCATACTCCTTAAAACTGAAAAACTATTTTCTTTTCTTACTTTACTTCTTCACTTTTCAAAATACTTATTACTTCTCAATCCATGAAACTTAAAACTAAATTCTATTTTCTTTTCTTACTTTACTTCTTCACTTTTAGTAATAATTAATACTTCTCAAACATTAATACATAAACTGAAATTCTATCTTCTTTTCTTACTTTACTTCTTCACTTTTAAAATACTTATTACTTCTCAAACATTAATAATTAAAACTGAAATTCTATCTTCTTTTCTTACTCTACTTCTTCACTTTTCAAATTCTTCTTACTTCCAAAAGCATACTCCTTAAAACTGAAATTCTATCTTATTTTCTTACTTTACTTCTTCGCTTTTCAAAATACTTATTACTTCTCAAACATTAATACTTAAAACTGAAATTCTATCTTCTTTTCTTACTTTAATTCTTTACTTTCCAAAATACTTAATACTTCTCAAACATTAATACTTAAAACTGAAATTCTATCTTCTTTTCTTACTTTACTTCTTCACTTTTCAAAATACTTATTACTTCTCAAAGCATACTCATTAAAACTGAAAAACTATTTTCTTTTCTTACTTTAATTCCTTACTTTTCAAATTCTTCTTACTTCTCAAAGCATACTCCTTAAAACTGAATTCTATCTTCTTTTCATACTTTAATTCTTTACTTTTCTAAATACTTATTACTTCTCAAAGCATACTCAATAAAACAAAATTATATCTTCTTTTCTTACTTTACTTCTTCACTTTAAAAATACTTATTACTTCTCAAAGCATACTCCTTAAAACTGAAATTCTATCTTCTTTTCTTACTTTACTTCTTCGCTTTTCTAAATACTTATTACTTCTCAAACATTAATACTTAAAACTGAAATTCTATCTTCTTTTCTTACTTTACTTCTTCACTTTTCAAATTCTTATTACTTCTCAAAGCATACTCAATGAAACTGAAATTCTATCTTCTTTTCTTACTTTACTTCTTCACTTTAAAAATACTTATTATTTCTCAATCCATAAAACTTAAAACTGAAATTCTATCTTTTTTTCTTACTTTAATTCTTCAATTTTCAAATTCTTATTACTTCTCAAACATTAATACTTAAAACTGAAATTCTATCTTCTTTTCTTACTTTACTTCTTCACTTTAAAAATACTTATTACTTCTCAAAGCATACTCAATAAAACTGAAATTCTATCTTCTTTTCATACTTTACTTCTTCGCTTTTCAAAATACTTATTACTTCTCAAAGCATACTCAATAAAACTGAAATTCTATCTTGTTTTCTTACTTTAATTCCTTACTTTTCAAATTCTTCTTACTTCTCAAAGCATACTCCTTAAAACTGAAATTCTATCTTCTTTTCTTACTTTACTTCTTCGCTTTTCAAAATACTTATTACTTCACAAAGCATACTCCTTAAAACTGAAATTCTATCTTCTTTTCTTACTTTACTTCTTCACTTTAAAAATACTTATTACTTCTCAAAGCATACTCCTTAAAACTGAAATTCTATCTTCTTTTCTTACTTTACTTCTTCACTTTTCTAAATACTTATTACTTCTCAAACATTAATACTTAAAACTGAAATTCTATCTTCTTTTCTTACTTTACTTCTTCGCTTTTCAAAATACTTATTACTTCTCAAAGCATACTCAATAAAACTGAAATTCTATCTTGTTTTCTTACTTTAATTCCTTACTTTTCAAATTCTTCTTACTTCTCAAAGCATACTCCTTAAAACTGAAATTCTATCTTCTTTTCTTACTTTACTTCTTCGCTTTTCAAAATACTTATTACTTCTCAAACATTAATACTTAAAACTGAAATTCTATCTTCTTTTCTTACTTTACTTCTTCACTTTTCTAAATACTTATTACTTCTCAAAGCATACTCCTTAAAACTGAAATTCTATCTTCTTTTCTTACTTTACTTCTTCACTTTTCTAAATACTTATTACTTCTCAAACATTAATACTTAAAACTGAAATTCTATCTTCTTTTCTTACTTTACTTCTTCACTTTAAAAATACTTTTTACTTCTCAAACATTAATACTTAAAACTTAAATTCTATCTTCTTTTCTTACTTTACTTCTTCACTTTAAAAATACTTATTACTTCTCAAACATTAATACTTAAAACTGAAATTCTATCTTCTTTTCTTACTTTACTTCTTCGCTTTTCAAAATACAATAACTTAACAAAGCATACTACTTAAAACTGAAATTCTATCTTCTTTTCTTACTTTAATTCTTTACTTTTCAAAATACTTAATACTTCTCAAACATTAATACTTAAAACTGAAATTCTCTCTTCTTTTCTTACTTTACTTCTTCAATTTTCTAAATACTTATTACTTCTCAAAGCATACTCATTAAAACTGAAAAACTATTTTCTTTTCTTACTTTACTTCTTCGCTTTTCAAAATACTTATTACTTCTCAAACATTAATACTTAAAACTGAAATTCTATCTTCTTTTCTTACTTTAATTCTTTACTTTTCAAAATACTTATTACTTCTCAATCATTAATACTTAAAACTGAAATTCTATCTTCTTTTCTTACTTTACTTCTTCACTTTTCAAAATACTTATTACTTCTCAAAGCATACTCATTAAAACTGAAAAACTATTTTCTTTTCTTACTTTAATTCTTAACTTATGTAATATCTCAGATCATCTTATTTATTCTACACTTCTTTTTTTTTCTTTATTTTTCTTTATTTCACTTTGAATTCAATCAACATTTTTTATATTTTTTTTTTTTTTTTATTTTCATATTTTTAATAAAAACGTTTATTTTACTTCTTGTGGTGCTTTTCTTTAATTTGCAAAAAATTCAATTTTATCTTTTCTTATAATCTAGTTTTAAACTTGATTAATTTCGAACTGCAACTTCTTGCAGTTTACGATCCAAACACTGCCTACATTGGATATCTTGTATATCTTGTTACATTCGAAAAGAGCTTCCAGTGGGCTCTATCGCTCTAGGCAGCCATGCTTAAAGCCACTAACTTGAGTGGATAATCAAGAGAAATGCGTTCCCTAGCAAAGGTTGACTTTGACCAGGGACTTTCTCACTTCAGGAAAGGAACTTGTTCCTAGCCATAAATCCAGAAAGTATGATCTGAAGGTCAATCTCTACTCCCACCATCTTTTTAATTATTATTTCTTACTTTTATTAGCATATTTTTATTTTATTTATTCTATATTATTTTTGAAATATTTCTTATTAGTAGATTGATTTTTTTTTTAAATTTCAAAATCTTTTTTCTTCTTTTATTAACTTTAAAATTCAAGATGTTTCATTACCCAAAAATCAAAAAAATTATCACAACCCAATTCAAAAAAAATTAGCACAACCCAAAACCAAAACATTTCGAAACAAAAGGCAAAAATTATATCCTTCAATTTTTTTAAGCAATTTTTTCTTAAAACCCTTTTATATTTTGAAACTTTTTTTTGAAAATTTGTTCCTTTCTGACCTTTATCTATCCCGATTTCACCCAGTTTGTTCCGTCCGAAAAAAGTCTTGCAGTGTAAAAAGCTGAGCAAAAAAACAAAATTAAATTTTTCACGATTTAATGCTTTAAATACTCTTATTCGCCTTTCATTTGGCTCTAAAAATCTAAAAAAAATGCCAAAACCCAATTTTAAAATTTTTTTCATGCACCGAAATCGAAAATTTTCAAATCAAAAAAGCAAGAACTTGCAAAACCAAAACTTAAATCTTCAAAACCAAAATACAAAATCAAAATTTTTCAAATCCAAAATCGAAAAATTTTTAAAACATAAATTCAAAATTTTCAAAACCAAAACCAAAATCAAAATTTTCAAAAACAAAATCAAAAAAATTCAAAACCAATATCAAAATTTTCAAAAACAAAATCAAAAAAATTCAAAACCAATATCAAAATTTTCAAAAACAAAATCAAAAAAATTCAAAACCAATATCAAAAAAAACCAAAATCAAAAAAAATAGTCACAATTTTTTTTATTCACATTTTTTTCAAAAACCTTTATACTTTAAAACATTTTCTCAAAAAAATTTATTCCTTTCTGACCCTCTACTTATCCCGAAATCCCCCAACTTGTTCCGTCCCAACTCAGCCCTATAGTGGAAAACGCTGAGCAAAAAAAGGCTTTGACGTTTTTCACGAATTCAGGGCTTCTTACTCATGCTAATTTAATCTGCTGCACATTCAAATGCAGTATTCTACATTTTTCCTATCGTAAAATTACATTATCCAACTTAAAAATAATAACTAACGTAATTAAATTTTATAACAAATTAAAAAAACTTTGCGCTAGCACGCAACTCAAAAATTTTCTAAGACCATAATATAAAATTTAAAAAAAATAGCTCTAGTACGTAACTCAAAAATTTTTCCAACACTTGAAAATTTGGAATTTTTAAGCTGAGTATATACCTCAAAAAATTTTACAACACTTGAAAAATCTGAAAATTTTTAAATCTAATACATACTTCAAAAAATTTTCTGACACTGGAAAATTAAAATTATTTAGCTGAGCATATACCTCAAAAATTTTTACAACGCTTGAAAATTTAAATATTTTTACTCTAGTACGTACTTCAAAAATTTTTTCTGTCTCTGAAAAATTTAGAATTTTTAGCTCTGGTACGTACTCTGAAAAATTTTCTAACACTTTAAAATTTAAGCTTTATTAACTCTAGTACATACCTCAAAAATTTTTCGAATACTATAAACTTTAAAATTTCTCTAACACTTTGTTTTAAAATTAAATTAAAAAAATATTAATAAAAATAACTAAAGTCAATAAAAAGACTTAGGAAAAATTAAGAACTTGAAATTTTTTTTACTTAAAATAATACAAATAATAAGAAGGCGAACATAATTAATTAGCATAAAGACTTAGAAAATTTTAATATTCTTAAATGTAAAATTAATTAGTTTAAATAGTTTAACTCCATATAGATCACCTGATGTATCTCTACTTGTCCTCCACACTCATTGTTATGTTAGTCATAGTGCAATTCTAAAATCGCAATCCATAGTCAGCATATACTTCGCTCCAGTCAGTCTATATAAATGTGGAATGTTAAATTTAAACTTACCTATTATTAGCTGTTAGTGTCTACTCCATTCAATATCCTTCCTATGTTCCATCTACGGAAATTGTAGTCTTTTGATTAAGGTGAACCATATCAATATGCTAACTTGTCTCCGTTACTCGATACCAACCAATTGTTGTCCCTAGATAATGATAAACTACCCACAGTATCAGTATGACCCATAAGTACACAGATACACTATCCAGTATTGATATTTCATATTCTTATTGACTTGTCATAAGATCCAGATAAGATATACTTGTTGTTACTCGAGAATATTACCGAGAAGACAGAAGATGAGTGTCCCGATAAGACCTTTGTACATTACTATGTTCTTGAGTTTCATAAACGAATTGTTTTGTCAGTAGATCCAGATATGATGTAAGTGGAATCACTAGATATAGCCACAGATAATACAGAATTAGTGTGACCACTCATGGTCTTACAGGTACCTTTCTTGACGTCCCATAGTCTCACCGTCTTATCTACACTTCCCGATACGATGAACTCTGAATCACTGGATATAGCCACAGCATATACATAACTAGTGTGACCACTCATGGTCTTACAGGTACCTGTCTTGACGTCCCATAGTCTCACCGTATAATTATAACTTCCCGATACGATGAACTCTGAATCACTGGATATAGCCACAGCATATACATTACTAGTGTGACCACTCATGGTCTTACAGGTACCTTCAGCTATGTTGTAGAGTCTAAGAGTTTTGTCGTATGATCCAGAAAGGATTAAATTAGCGTCTGAAGAGATGGCAACGGAGGTGACTGAGTCTGAGTGTCCAGTGAATATGTGAGGGTGTTCAGATGAGATTGAGGTTAGATTGGCGTTGGATAGGTCGCAGTTAATAAATTTGGTGTTTCTTAGATTGGTTGATGAGAGATTTGAGTTGGAGAAATTGCAATTTGTGAAGGTGGTGTCAGATAGATCAGAGTTAGTTAAGTTGATGTTTTAGAAATCTTATTTGATGAATACGAAGTTCAAGTAATTCAACATTGTTATTGCGTTGGAAACTGCTATTTACATTTTTGGTTGATTCTTAGCTAAGCTCATGATCTGTAACATTTTTTATTGATTCTTCTCGGACTTTAATTGAATTAAATCGTAAAGAATCATCGATTTCTTGCAGATGCTGATTGTGTTCAACGGATTGCTTATGATGGAACTCATGTCGATTTGTTTGTTTTGGAATTCATTAAGAATATTTTGAATGTGTTGAATGCTTTCTATTTTGAGTTCTTAAAGTGGCTATTTTGGATTTTAAACTTCTTGAGTCTATTCTGGAACTTTTGGCTGTATTTATTATTAAATTTGCTGTCCTTAAATTTATCTTTTGGCTTCTTCTTAGGGTTGTTTTACTACTTATGACTGATTTTACTTTAGTTGGCTTTATATATCTATAAACTTTCTTATAACAACTGTAAAATCTTGCATATTTCCTCTTTATTCTTGATTCATACTCATAATCTCCTAGAATACCTTAAATGAGATTTCTGATATTGCTTTGTAATTTTGGCTGGCGTTTTAGTAACTCAAAGAATTTACTCTATTCATTTCACTTTACAAGCTTTCAAATTCTTTTACTACCTCCTTCAATTAATTTAAGTTACGATTGAATTCCTAACTGGTTACCATCTTTTAAGTCTTTATTTGCTGATACTTTTCATTGAGAGCATTTATCTTCCTTAAGACTTACTCAATTTCATTTACGATCTTTTTTCTCTCATCTATTTCACTCTAACATAATATCCACGTAACTTGTTTTACTATTTCATTAAAGATCTTTTGAAAATCTACACAAGTTTTCTTGATGCTTAAGATACTTGCTTTTTAGATGTTGGCTTGTCCCGATAAGTCTTTTATCAGTTGGATCAGATTAGCTTAATGCTCAAACTTATTCAACTATTACTTAAAGTATTCTTTTATGTCAAAATTTTTTAGATTCTGTTCCTCTATACTTACTATTATGTTGTGAATTTTGCATTTGTAAGCATTGGTAACTTTTTAAACATTTTTAATACATTTAGTACATTAAATGCAACCACAACTTATTATTTTTGGTAATCTTTGATTTTAGTCAAAGACTTTACTACAACTCTAACAGACGGTTAAATCCATTACTTATAATTAATTTAAAAAATGTTTCTCAATAAATACCATATATTACAATGAAAATAAAATTGAAAAAAAATAAATATTAATTAAAAATAAGAATTTATCAAAATTAATATTATTTTGATTAAAATATATTTGATAAGAAAAATTTTAAAAGCATTGATAACTATTAAATAAAAAATATATTTAAAAAAAATAAATTTGAAAACTAAAATATTACATTAATAATTAAATTATATATTTAGATCTATTTTTTAATTAAAAATTTAATTTTTATTTGAGATAAATGCAATAAAAATATTTTTTTTATTAATACAAAAAATATTAAAAACTAAATTTCAAATGATAAAAATAAAAATTTATAAATTTAGAATAATAAAAATATACTTTAAATTATAATTAAAAAAATTTTCGAATTTTTTTATAAAAACAAAAACAAATCTTATATTATTTAAATACAAATTAATTTTTTATAATTTTAAAAGAATGAAAATATATAAGATATGTATGTAATATAAAATTTAATTATTTTAAAAAAATCTTATTATTTCAAATTTAACAATCAAAAATAATTTTTTTTAATTAATATATAACGTAAATTATTAAAAAAATTTATAATAAAAAATCTTTATTCATCTGAAAAAACTTAAAAACTTAAACCTAAATTAAAAAAAAACTTTTAATTTAAAACCTGGTAATTATTCAATAATAAACAATAATGAAATAAATTATCAAAATTATATGGTTAAATTTATTTTTTAAAAAATTCAAATAATATTTAAATTTATAAGATAAAATTTATTTAAAAATTAGAGAAATAAACTAAGATACAATTTGAAAAAAAATTTATTATAATAATAAAATTAAACCATTCTAAGGAGTAAACTTAAAATGAAATAATTGTAAAAAAATAATGAAAAAATTAATTAATATTAAAATAAAAATAAAACAAAAGATAAAATATTATGCTAATAAATATAAAAATGAAAATAATAAATTAAAATTTACTTAAAAAAATAGAAAAAATAATAAAAAAAATATAAAACTATAATCAAATAAAGATATATTAAAAATTAGACATATAATTCAATATGATTAAAAAAAAATAAAAAAAGTAAACAAAAAAAGAAAATTTAATTTAACCGAATTAAAATAAACTTTTTAACTAAAATAAGAAAAACATATATGACTAATGAAGACATATAATAATTAATTTTAAAAATCAAATATAATAATATTTATTAGCTTTATAAGCATTCTAAATACCTTCTTGGTAGTTTATAAAATTCTACTAAGTATGTTTTATATTTTATATTTAAGTAATTTTCTTAATTGTATTACTTTATTACTTTTTCAAAAAACTAAGCATAGTTATTTTATAATAAATTTAGATTTTTTTCAATTAAATCGAAATAAAAAATTTCTACATTCATTCTATATCAGAATGATATTTGAATCTATTAATATAAATTTCTCATTTTATATAGATTTATTTTGTTTTAATTAATAAAATCCTAAAATTAGCATAGAAATTTAGAATAATTTATTATATAGTTTATTTTAAGATATATTGGAAGAAAATATAAAAATGAGATTCATTTTATTTGATTTTCCTAATTATCTAATTTAACTTGCATGTTTTATTTACAACTAACTATTATCAATCAATATATTTTGCTTATATACTTTATTTAAGCTAAGAAATAAAATGTATGAGGATTATAATGATAATATAAAGCAGACGATATTTACTATCTGTTTTAAGACGAGCTTTCATAAGAAAATAATTAAATCTACATAGACTTAAATAAATAAAGGTAACTAAAATTATAGAAATTATGAATAATCAGATTGATAAATAAATATTAAGCTTATATAGTAGCTTAAAATAATTAAATTCATAAAGTTATATTTATTCCTTATTTATTTTTTTATATTTTAGCTACTTTTAAATGTGATAATTATTTATTATGTAAGGCTTGTGATTGGCTTAATGATTTATTTTATTTTTAAATTTTAAAAGCATAATAATAATGTTTAGTTATATAAGGGAAATTTATTTATCTAAATTTATTAATACTATTTAGATAAAACTTTTATTAAATTATTTTAAAGGTTTATATTCCTAAGAGAGTGATGTTATTAATAGTGAAAATGAATAATAATTTAACAACTAAAATTTAAATTTCAAAATCTTTTTGAAGAATGGAAAGTAAAGAAAGTAAGAAAAGAGGATCAAATAGTGAAAATATAAAGAAAATGCTTATAAGCAAGATAAAAATAGATAATTAGGTCATATTTATACTCTAAAATTTATTAGAGCTATTTGGCAACAAATAATAAATAAAGCAAAATTTTTATTTTATTAACTTAATTTATTACTTTAAAGTTTCTTTTCGATATTACGAAAATACTTAGTAATATTTATTTTATTTTATTTCTTTATTATGCACTGATAGATATATGCTTCGCTACTAAATTAACGTTTCGATATTAAAGTAAAAAAAGATCCTTAATATTACAATTTAATTATCTATCAAGCAATTTAATATTTTAATTTAATACTAGAGTTAATTTTCAAATAATTTCAATTATTCTTTTATTATTTAAAGTAACTCTTTTAATAGCTTACTTAGTTATTTAAAATTACTCCAAACCATATAAATTCACTTTGGTACTTAACATGTATAAATGAAAATTTCCTTCTTACTGATATTGGTTATTATAGGCTTTTCTCAAAGTCACAGAATAGATAAGTTCTTTAAGCAAAAGCAAAGCTATATTCAAGAAAGACTTAGTATCAAATCTATGAGAGATACAAATGGAAATGTTTATGAAGTAGGGTATTCATAAATTAGTTCTAATAATTAAGATTGCTGAATTAGGAAAGTAGATAGTTAAGAAAATGAACTGTACAAAACTTTCTTATATTCAAGCCCAGATGATTGTAGAGGTTTTACATTGACTTTAGTCAGCAATGATAGACCATATGCAGCGTTTTCGATTGATGGAGGCTCATATGATGCAGGATATATCACCAAAAAATCAGTTATGACTGGTGCTTTTTCAGGATCTATTTTTGATAGTTATGGTTCAGGATGAGGTCCTAAAGTTTCAGTTCTAGCTGAATTAAGAACTGATAACGAATTTATCGAGCAAGCTACATTTTTAAGAGCTTAACTTTCTACAGGAAAAGCGAATTAGTACTTAGTTTAAGAAATAAGTTTCTGTGCAGATTAAGTTTCAGTTTACTCTTAGAGTTGGTATAAATCTTTCGATAAAAATTCTTCAAATAATAAGTTCATAGTTACCCAGAAGCAGACTTGATAAAAGTAGGTACGGAAGGATTTTTCAGACATTATATTCATTTAGACAGAAATATGACGATAATTACATAGGCTTCAGTTAAAGATCCTTTAACATGTTCAATTTTCTTTTAGGTAGAAGTTAGGCAATGAACTTAATTTGTTTTAATTAAATCCTATCTTTTAAGTACAAATTTAAATAAAAAGTCCAAGTTAATAATTAAATATTGCTTAAGGAATATAATTTAAATTTAAAGATTCGCTAAATGTTTATATATCTTAAGTATTTGTACTATATGGCTTATTTGTAAAATAATTATTCATTTGATATATTTAATTTATATATTATAGTAAAAATAACCTTAACTTAATAATAATTATGCTAGTAGCCTTCATTTTAATAAGCTATATCTCTTATGATTAAACTAATAGTATAAAAGTATTAGCCTTAATTATTCTTAGTATAATATCTTAATATTTTAATTAATGAAATTATGCAAAGGTAAGTTAGATAGGTTTTGATATTGCTAGTATGGTATTTTGGTATTATTATACTCTTCTTTAGTTACTATCTTTAATTCCTAAGAAAGATAGTAGTATTTAATTTATTGTTGAATATAATTAGATTTAAGTAATAAATAGTATAATATTAATAATATAACTAGCTTTAGAAATAGATAATAAAAATAAAGCTTAATATTAATTTAATATTATAACTACTAATTTAATACTGTCTAGCTAATTTCTAAAATTAGTACTTACATTGATATTAGAATCAAGAGCTTGTGCTTATAAGATAGTAAATAGTTATAAGTTAAGTTTTAAAGATTCTAATAAAGAGAAAAATGAAATGGTTTATTGAATATACTTGCATTTATATTAAATTCTTAGAGTTATATTATATACATTTATCTAATTTACTATTAATTACTCTAATCTACTTCTAAAGCTAACTCTATCGTTATATAAAGCAGATATCTAAACTATTTAGATATTATTAGTTATTATATACAATGCTATTATAGTTACCTATAATTCATAGAGTTATCTAATATTATCTAACCTTTAGAAACTACTACCTATTTAGAATTTATTTACTTAATTGCTTCATTTTTATTTAGAATGTAATTAAATTCTTTTAAGCATGTATCTCATTAAGAAAAGCTACTCTTTACATTTATTTAAGAATTTTAAGTTTAAAAGAGGGAAATTAAAAATACCAAGCTATAATACAATTAAGATCATCCTATTTAGATAAAAATTAGAAAATAACTAAACTTAATTCTAGAATCTAATGACTCTTATATTTTATCCTTTTAGCCTTAAATAGACAAAAATTATATTTAATTATGCATTATACTAGAATTTATAAAGCAAAATAATAACTTAAAAGATTTAAATTTATAAATTATAGCAATAGGAATAAACAAGCTTTAAGACTTATTATAAGTTAACAAAGAATATTAAGAAATTATTATATTTTATAAAATATAAAATAATCAATCAATTAAAGCTAGAGTTATGAATCATTATATCTTAGTATCTACTTCATTAGGTCTTTTACTAAGTTATATTTAATTCTAAGCATATATCATTTTTAAACTTTAAACATCTCTTTAATTAATATTTTGATTCATCATTTCTTTGCAAATAACTTTGAAGCATTTTTAATTAGAAGATATTGATAATCTATTTGCAAATATTTAATACCTAAAGCAGAATCTAATCTAGATTTAAATAAATTAGATATTAGTACTTTTTTTAATTTTATTCAAATTCAAAACTATGTAGATAAGACAACAATCTTTCCAAATATTTGGTAAATAAAAGATATATATAAAGTTAACTATTTTTTAGAGGTATTTTATAAGTGAATAGTACTATTTCACCCCCAAATTCTTAGAATAAATATACATTTTTAAATTACTATTTAATCTTATAATTTTTTATTCTCATCACTTTATTCATTTTAATTCTAAGAACGCCTAGTTTTCTTTAAATTATATCTAAAAGTTAAATCATATATTTAAAATATGACAACAAAAAGATTTATTAATCATTTATAGTTATGTTCTCAATATATTTATTTTAACTTTAATTTTAATGAGAATCATAATATATTAGAAGAAGAAATAAGCATTTAATAGATGGTACAAATAAATAGGTTTATAAAGATTTTAGATGATAAATTATTAGGTAACATTAACTAATAGATTAAAGAAATGTATTATAAATTTATTTCCATGAAACATATATATAAATAGACTTAATTTTTACTAATATTTAATTATTTAAAATATTAGTAATGATATACCAATAACCAGAATATTTAATTCAATCATATTTAAAAAATTAATTTAAATTTTATAATTTAGATTTAACTTAAATAAGAGATAAGACATGATCAAATTAGTTGAAATAAATATTAATGAATCTTATAATAGATATTTTATGAATAATTTATAAAGATTATTAAATAAAAGTATTTCCTGTATTTTAAAATTAATGTAAGGTATCTGAGTTTTCATTGAAAAGATTAAAGTTAAATATTTAAATAAAATTAATGAAATGTTTCAGATACATTGAAATTATATCTTTCATAATAGCATTTTTACTTAAGAATAAAAATCACTTTTTCTTAATAAAAAGAAGCTATAAAATTGCTTAAACTATTTTCTATAGCTTAAAATGTAAAAATAATCTTTGTTTTTTAAATAAAAACAATTTATAATAAACATCTGGTATAAATATAATGATTTGGTGGTTATCTCTTTTTTAATATAAACTTTTTGTAATAAGATAACATAGTTTATCTGTTTATAACTCTTTTACAAAAAATAGAATTTATAAATGATATGCTTAATTAAATAAATTTATTTCTAAACCTTAATCAATAGAATTATCATTATAAGGTACATTGATAACTTTGATAGACTTTTAAATTAAAATTAGATAAAACTAAGAAATATCTTTAATTATAGATAAAATTTAAATTAATAAAATCTTAAATATAACTAGCAAGCATTGTCTAATAATTTGTAAATGAAAGAGATATTTATCTCATAAAGTTAACGAATAGAGATATATAATTATTATTTTTATTTACAATACAACTAAGATTGTATAATTTAATTTAGCTATCCTTTATTAAACTAGCATTTAATTAGACTTAAAGTTATTAAATATCATATTAACTATTTATTACAATTAGAATATAATATAGTTATAAGGTTTTAAAATAATTAGTTCTAGTAAAAAGTTAAATAATCTTGCTTTTTATAAATCTATTAAAGTTTTAGCTGAAATAATAGTTAAATGTAATTTTAAAAGTTAGCTAGATGTTTATTAGTAGTTATAATAATTGCATAATTGTTTATTTTAAATAAAATATAATATCAAAGCTATAAATCTCCTAACTCAATAATTAATAGATTAACATTATTAATTAATAAACTTATATTTGGAACTTCATTTTAGTGAAGTATCTGCTTAAATTAGAGAAACAGGCTTTCTTTCTAAATTAAAGTGATTTTTAATTAATGAATAGAATACTTAAATAAGATTAAATAAATTTGAAATTTAGCTCTTAAGAATCGTTAAAAGTAAGTATTTAAAGTAGTTTCTATATAATAATTTAACTATTAAAATATCTATTTCAGAAATGTTTAGCAGCTTAATGATATACACTCTAATAGAATAAGAAACTTAATAATTATTAAATTAGCAAAATTATTATATTAACATTTAAAAAGCTAATTAAGGTTATGCATTTAATTTCAAAGAAGAATAAAAATATAAGGATGTTCAAACTTTTTAGAGTAAAATAGCTTTTAGATATAAGTGCTATCAATTAAAATTTTTATTTAATTAAACTATTTATTTACTAGCTTGATAAGCATAAAGGTTTAAGTTTTTAAGGTAAAGAATGAATGCTTATTATAATAATAACTATTTATAAGTAACCTTTAATTAATTAGTTTCTAAGTTAGAATATTTAAAGAAACTAATATCCTATTAATGGCAGACAGTGTGGCCGAATGGTCTAAGGCGCTAGTCTTTCGGGGCGTGGGTACAAATCCCACCGCTGTCACTTTTAATAAAAAATAGAGCATTAAAATGATAATAATTAAATAAGCTACCAAGCATAAGTAATAACTTACATAAAATAGTATCATCATATAAGCAAAACCTCTATTATTTATTAAGAACATAAAATGAAACTTTACGATTAAATTAGCTTAACTTAAATACTTAGATTATGGATCTTCTATAGAAACTCTATAGAAAGAATAGATATTAGTTATATTAGTAGTATTGAATAAATGAAGAAAAATAAGTTTAATAATTAAATAATGCTATTATTTCTAAATTGCTAAATAATTAAAAATAACATTATTATCTATATAACATTCTAACTATTTCTCTTTAAGAGTATATTATTTTAAATTTAAATGGCTATTTTATCTATTTAAAATACATTATAGTTATGCATTATTAACAATTTTTTAATTTTTAATAGCTAAATTTGTTAAAATATATAAATACAAATGTATTTTAAATTTATTAAGAAATTTGTTAAAAGCTTTATAAAATAATTTAGAGTATAAAAAATTAAAAAAAATAAGGATTCTTTTATTAATTTTTAAACTAAGTATTCAAATTATAATAAATTTTTTTAATTAAATAAATAATTAAGGAATTTATTGAATAATTAAAGTAAATTATAAAATTTACGTAAGAGAAATATAAAAACGTGAACTGATTGCAGTTTCTTATAGTAATGCTAATTAAATCACTAGACTCATTCTAAACCTTATAAATTTTAAATTAAAGCATATTTAACTATATTTTTAAATTTATCTTTATAGAAGCAATTTTAAATTTTACCTCTAAAATTTAGTTTTTATTTACTAAAATTAATGAAGTTCCAAATTATTCTTTAATATCTAGGATGTATAATTTTAATTAATTAAAATATTTTTATTCAATTATTTTCAAATATGGTTTGCCAAGCATTATATTTTTATTTATTGATCAATTAAAATTTAAATAATTGTAAAACTAAGATATATTTCATAAGAGGCGTTTAGTAAAAATAATTTTAGGATAACTAACTAATTTTTTATTTTTACTTAGATAAAAAATAAGAAAATTAGCAAAATAATTTTTAGTTGTTATTTTTTAAAGTATCTCTTACTATTTTAAATTTAGCTTACTAAATAAATTAATATAGCTCTATAATTTTCTTTAGAGTTATAATTCTCTTATTGCTTTTTAGATATAATTATGATTAAGATAACAGAATAATTAACAAATTTAAACTACATAATAAAGTTAACTTCAAACCTTGTATTATGATGCTAAAGCATTTTCTGAATTAAAAAATAATATAATCCTTATAAATTTTAATATATAAAATAAGAGTTTATGGTAAAGTTTAATTAAAAGATTGTAAGTATACTTTATATTAAAACTATAAAGAAATTAATCTTTTCTAGCTTTAATATTAAAGTAAGTAACTTTAATTAAGTAATATTAGAAAAACTCTTTAATTTAATGCAGAACTTTAGCATAGTTATATCAATCAAGTATATTTCATTAAGCTTTTCGTTGCATTTTAAATTTCTAAAGCATATATTGAATCATAAATATTCATTAGGCAAGATTATTAAAATTTTAGAACTTATTTGTACTCAATTAAATTTTAAAATGCTTTCATTACATCATAATAAGAATTTACTTGAATCACTAAAAATAAGAAAAATTTTCAAATTCTTCATGCAAGCAGTCATACAATACAGTTAAATGCTTTTGATTTTATGTTATTAAATGAAGTAAAGAAGTATCTAGAAAAGAATACTGTAGAAGTGAATTAAAAAAAAAAAATGTTTGAAAAAAAGCTTTTGAGTCAAAATAAAATATACGTATTTAAACACTTTTATCATAAGTAAATGCTATAATAAAAAACAAAAGAAGATAATTCTTAAAAGTGACTTGGTTAAAAATTTAATCTTTGAAAATATAAAGATCATTTAAAAAAATAAAAAAAACACAATACATATAAGCAAAATACAAATTTTTAACTTTTTAAATAAAATGTTCAAAGAATCGGAAAGTTTTAATTTAAATAAAAAGATAGAAAAAAAAATTTAATTGAATATATTAATCAAAATTAAAAAAAAAAATTCAAATAAAACTTGAATTTCATTTAATCTTGAGTAATCTAAAAATAGTTAAAACTTAATTTTATTTAATCTTGAGTAATCTAAAAAAAGTTAAAACTTAATTTTATTTAATCTTGAGTAATCTAAAAATAGTTAAAACTTAAAATTTATTTAATCTTGAGTAATCTAAAAATAGTTAAAACTTTAATTTTATTTAATCTTGAGTAATCTAAAAATAGTTAAAACTTAATTTTATTTAATCTTGAGTAATCTAAAAATAGTTAAAACTTAATTTTATTTAATCTTGAGTAATCTAAAAATAGTTAAAACTTAATTTTATTTAATCTTGAGTAATCTAAAAAAAGTTAAAACTTAATTTTATTTAATCTTGAGTAATCTAAAAATAGTTAAAACTTAAATTTTATTTAATCTCGAGTAATCTAAAAATAGTTAAAACTTGAATTTTATTTAATCTTGAGTAATCTAAAAATAGTTAAAACTTAAATTTATTTAATCTTGAGTAATCTAAAAATAGTTAAAACTTTAATTTTATTTAATCTTGAGTAATCTAAAAATAGTTAAAACTTAATTTTATTTAATCTTGAGTAATCTAAAAATAGTTAAAACTTAATTTTATTTAATCTTGAGTAATCTAAAAATAGTTAAAATTCATTTTTATTTAATCTTGAGTAATCTAAAAATAGTTAAAACTTAATTTTATTTAATCTTGAGTAATCTAAAAATAGTTAAAATTCATTTTTATTTAATCTTGAGTAATCTAAAAATAGTTAAAACTTTAATTTTATTTAATCTTGAGTAATCTAAAAATAGTTAAAACTTAATTTTATTTAATCTTGAGTAATCTAAAAATAGTTAAAATTCATTTTTATTTAATCTTGAGTAATCTAAAAATAGTTAAAACTTTAATTTTATTTAATCTTGAGTAATCTAAAAATAGTTAAAACTTAAATTTATTTAATCTTGAGTAATCTAAAAATAGTTAAAACTTAATTTTATTTAATCTTGAGTAATCTAAAAATAGTTAAAATTCATTTTTATTTAATCTTGAGTAATCTAAAAATAGTTAAAACTTAATTTTATTTAATCTTGAGTAATCTAAAAATAGTTAAAATTCATTTTTATTTAATCTTGAGTAATCTAAAAATAGTTAAAACTTAATTTTATTTAATCTTGAGTAATCTAAAAATAGTTAAAACTTAATTTTATTTAATCTTGAGTAATCTAAAAATAGTTAAAATTCATTTTTATTTAATCTTGAGTAATCTAAAAATAGTTAAAACTTTAATTTTATTTAATCTTGAGTAATCTAAAAATAGTTAAAACTTAAATTTATTTAATCTTGAGTAATCTAAAAATAGTTAAAACTTAATTTTATTTAATCTTGAGTAATCTAAAAATAGTTAAAATTCATTTTTATTTAATCTTGAGTAATCTAAAAATAGTTAAAACTTTAATTTTATTTAATCTTGAGTAATCTAAAAATAGTTAAAACTTAAATTTATTTAATCTTGAGTAATCTAAAAATAGTTAAAACTTAATTTTATTTAATCTTGAGTAATCTAAAAATAGTTAAAATTCATTTTTATTTAATCTTGAGTAATCTAAAAATAGTTAAAACTTTAATTTTATTTAATCTTGAGTAATCTAAAAATAGTTAAAACTTTAATTTTATTTAATCTTGAGTAATCTAAAAATAGTTAAAACTTAATTTTATTTAATCTTGAGTAATCTAAAAATAGTTAAAACTTAAATTTATTTAATCTTGAGTAATCTAAAAATAGTTAAAACTTAATTTTATTTAATCTTGAGTAATCTAAAAATAGTTAAAACTTTAATTTTATTTAATCTTGAGTAATCTAAAAATAGTTAAAACTTAAATTTATTTAATCTTGAGTAATCTAAAAATAGTTAAAACTTAATTTTATTTAGTCTCGAGTAATCTAAAAATAGTTAAAACTTTAATTTTATTTAATCTTGAGTAATCTAAAAATAGTTAAAATTCATTTTTATTTAATCTTGAGTAATCTAAAAATAGTTAAAACTTAAATTTTATTTAATCTTGAGTAATCTAAAAATAGTTAAAACTTTAATTTTATTTAATCTCGAGTAATCTAAAAATAGTTAAAACTTGAATTTTATTTAATCTTGAGTAATCTAAAAATAGTTAAAATTCATTTTTATTTAATCTTGAGTAATCTAAAAATAGTTAAAACTTTAATTTTATTTAATCTTGAGTAATCTAAAAATAGTTAAAACTTAATTTTATTTAATCTTGAGTAATCTAAAAATAGTTAAAACTTAAATTTATTTAATCTTGAGTAATCTAAAAATAGTTAAAACTTAATTTTATTTAGTCTCGAGTAATCTAAAAATAGTTAAAACTTTAATTTTATTTAATCTTGAGTAATCTAAAAATAGTTAAAACTTAATTTTATTTAATCTTGAGTAATCTAAAAATAGTTAAAACTTAAATTTATTTAATCTTGAGTAATCTAAAAATAGTTAAAACTTTAATTTTATTTAATCTTGAGTAATCTAAAAATAGTTAAAACTTAATTTTATTTAATTTTGAGTAATCTAAAAATAGTTAAAACTTAAATTTTATTTAATCTTGAGTAATCTAAAAATAGTTAAAACTTAAATTTTATTTAATCTTGAGTAATCTAAAAATAGTTAAAACTTTAATTTTATTTAATCTTGAGTAATCTAAAAATAGTTAAAACTTGAATTTCATTTAATCTTGAGTAATCTAAAAATAGTTAAAACTTTAATTTTATTTAATCTTGAGTAATCTAAAAATAGTTAAAACTTAATTTTATTTAATCTTGAGTAATCTAAAAATAGTTAAAACTTAATTTTATTTAATCTTGAGTAATCTAAAAATAGTTAAAACTTAATTTTATTTAATCTTGAGTAATCTAAAAATAGTTAAAACTTTAATTTTATTTAATCTTGAGTAATCTAAAAATAGTTAAAATTCATTTTTATTTAATCTTGAGTAATCTAAAAATAGTTAAAACTTTAACTTATTTAGTCTTGAGTAATCTAAAAATAGTTAAAACTTAATTTTATTTAATCTTGAGTAATCTAAAAATAGTTAAAACTTAATTTTATTTAATCTTGAGTAATCTAAAAATAGTTAAAACTTTAATTTTATTTAATCTTGAGTAATCTAAAAATAGTTAAAACTTTAATTTTATTTAATCTTGAGTAATCTAAAAATAGTTAAAACTTTAACTTATTTAGTCTTGAGTAATCTAAAAATAGTTAAAACTTAATTTTATTTAATCTTGAGTAATCTAAAAATAGTTAAAACTTAATTTTATTTAATCTTGAGTAATCTAAAAATAGTTAAAACTTTAATTTTATTTAATCTTGAGTAATCTAAAAATAGTTAAAACTTTAATTTTATTTAATCTTGAGTAATCTAAAAATAGTTAAAACTTTAATTTTATTTAATCTTGAGTAATCTAAAAATAGTTAAAACTTAAATTTATTTAATCTTGAGTAATCTAAAAATAGTTAAAACTTAATTTTATTTAATCTTGAGTAATCTAAAAATAGTTAAAACTTAAAATTTATTTAATCTTGAGTAATCTAAAAATAGTTAAAACTTAAATTTATTTAATCTTGAGTAATCTAAAAATAGTTAAAATTCATTTTTATTTAATCTTGAGCAATCTAAAAATAGTTAAAACTTTAATTTTATTTAATCTTGAGTAATCTAAAAATAGTTAAAACTTAATTTTATTTAATCTTGAGTAATCTAAAAATAGTTAAAACTTAAAATTTATTTAATCTTGAGTAATCTAAAAATAGTTAAAACCTAAATTTATTTAATCTTGAGTAATCTAAAAATAGTTAAAATTCATTTTTATTTAATCTTGAGCAATCTAAAAATAGTTAAAACTTTAATTTTATTTAATCTTGAGTAATCTAAAAATAGTTAAAACTTAAATTTTATTTAATCTTGAGTAATCTAAAAATAGTTAAAACTTTAATTTTATTTAATCTTGAGTAATCTAAAAATAGTTAAAACTTAATTTTATTTAATCTTGAGTAATCTAAAAATAGTTAAAACTTAATTTTATTTAATCTTGAGTAATCTAAAAATAGTTAAAACTTTAATTTTATTTAATCTTGAGTAATCTAAAAATAGTTAAAACTTAATTTTATTTAATCTTGAGTAATCTAAAAATAGTTAAAACTTAAATTTTATTTAATCTTGAGTAATCTAAAAATAGTTAAAACTTTAATTTTATTTAATCTTGAGTAATCTAAAAATAGTTAAAACTTTAATTTTATTTAATCTTGAGTAATCTAAAAATAGTTAAAACTTAATTTTATTTAATCTTGAGTAATCTAAAAATAGTTAAAACTTAATTTTATTTAATCTTGAGTAATCTAAAAATAGTTAAAACTTTAATTTTATTTAATCTTGAGTAATCTAAAAATAGTTAAAACTTAATTTTATTTAATCTTGAGTAATCTAAAAATAGTTAAAACTTAAAATTTATTTAATCTTGAGTAATCTAAAAATAGTTAAAACTTAAATTTATTTAGTCTTGAGTAATCTAAAAATAGTTAAAACTTAATTTTATTTAATCTTGAGTAATCTAAAAATAGTTAAAACTTTAATTTTATTTAATCTTGAGTAATCTAAAAATAGTTAAAACTTTAATTTTATTTAATCTTGAGTAATCTAAAAATAGTTAAAACTTTAATTTTATTTAATCTTGAGTAATCTAAAAATAGTTAAAACTTTAATTTATTTAATCTTGAGTAATCTAAAAATAGTTAAAACTTTAATTTTATTTAATCTTGAGTAATCTAAAAATAGTTAAAACTTTAATTTTATTTAATCTTGAGTAATCTAAAAATAGTTAAAACTTTAATTTTATTTAATCTTGAGTAATCTAAAAATAGTTAAAACTTAAATTTATTTAATCTTGAGTAATCTAAAAATAGTTAAAACTTTAATTTTATTTAATCTTGAGTAATCTAAAAATAGTTAAAACTTTAATTTTATTTAATCTTGAGTAATCTAAAAATAGTTAAAACTTAAATTTTATTTAATCTTGAGTAATCTAAAAATAGTTAAAACTTAAATTTTATTTAATCTTGAGTAATCTAAAAATAGTTAAAACTTAATTTTATTTAATCTTGAGTAATCTAAAAATAGTTAAAACTTTAATTTTATTTAATCTTGAGTAATCTAAAAATAGTTAAAATTCATTTTTATTTAATCTTGAGTAATCTAAAAATAGTTAAAACTTTAACTTATTTAGTCTTGAGTAATCTAAAAATAGTTAAAACTTAATTTTATTTAATCTTGAGTAATCTAAAAATAGTTAAAACTTAATTTTATTTAATCTTGAGTAATCTAAAAATAGTTAAAACTTTAATTTTATTTAATCTTGAGTAATCTAAAAATAGTTAAAACTTTAATTTTATTTAATCTTGAGTAATCTAAAAATAGTTAAAACTTTAACTTATTTAGTCTTGAGTAATCTAAAAATAGTTAAAACTTAATTTTATTTAATCTTGAGTAATCTAAAAATAGTTAAAACTTTAATTTTATTTAATCTTGAGTAATCTAAAAATAGTTAAAACTTTAACTTATTTAGTCTTGAGTAATCTAAAAATAGTTAAAACTTAATTTTATTTAATCTTGAGTAATCTAAAAATAGTTAAAACTTAATTTTATTTAATCTTGAGTAATCTAAAAATAGTTAAAACTTTAATTTTATTTAATCTTGAGTAATCTAAAAATAGTTAAAACTTTAATTTATTTAATCTTGAGTAATCTAAAAATAGTTAAAACTTTAATTTTATTTAATCTTGAGTAATCTAAAAATAGTTAAAACTTTAATTTTATTTAATCTTGAGTAATCTAAAAATAGTTAAAACTTAATTTTATTTAATCTTGAGTAATCTAAAAATAGTTAAAACTTAATTTTATTTAATCTTGAGTAATCTAAAAATAGTTAAAACTTTAATTTATTTAATCTTGAGTAATCTAAAAATAGTTAAAACTTTAATTTTATTTAATCTTGAGTAATCTAAAAATAGTTAAAACTTAATTTTATTTAATCTTGAGTAATCTAAAAATAGTTAAAACTTTAATTTTATTTAATCTTGAGTAATCTAAAAATAGTTAAAACTTTAATTTTATTTAATCTTGAGTAATCTAAAAATAGTTAAAACTTTAATTTTATTTAATCTTGAGTAATCTAAAAATAGTTAAAACTTAAATTTATTTAATCTTGAGTAATCTAAAAATAGTTAAAACTTAAATTTTATTTAATCTTGAGTAATCTAAAAATAGTTAAAACTTTAATTTTATTTAATCTTGAGTAATCTAAAAATAGTTAAAACTTTAATTTTATTTAATCTTGAGTAATCTAAAAATAGTTAAAACTTAAATTTATTTAATCTTGAGTAATCTAAAAATAGTTAAAACTTTAATTTTATTTAATCTTGAGTAATCTAAAAAAAGTTAAAACTTTAACTTATTTAGTCTTGAGTAATCTAAAAATAGTTAAAAATTAATTTTATTTAATCTTGAGTAATCTAAAAATAGTTAAAACTTAATTTTATTTAATCTTGAGTAATCTAAAAATAGTTAAAACTTTAACTTATTTAGTCTCGAGTAATCTAAAAATAGTTAAAACTTTAATTTTATTTAATCTTGAGTAATCTAAAAATAGTTAAAACTTAATTTTATTTAATCTTGAGTAATCTAAAAATAGTTAAAATTCATTTTTATTTAATCTTGAGTAATCTAAAAATAGTTAAAATTCATTTTTATTTAATCTTGAGTAATCTAAAAATAGTTAAAACTTTAATTTTATTTAATCTTGAGTAATCTAAAAATAGTTAAAATTCATTTTTATTTAATCTTGAGTAATCTAAAAATAGTTAAAATTCATTTTTATTTAATCTTGAGTAATCTAAAAATAGTTAAAACTTTAATTTTATTTAATCTTGAGTAATCTAAAAATAGTTAAAACTTAATTTTATTTAATCTTGAGTAATCTAAAAATAGTTAAAACTTAAATTTTATTTAATCTTGAGTAATCTAAAAATAGTTAAAACTTAATTTTATTTAATCTTGAGTAATCTAAAAATAGTTAAAACTTAATTTTATTTAATCTTGAGTAATCTAAAAATAGTTAAAACTTAATTTTATTTAATCTTGAGTAATCTAAAAATAGTTAAAACTTAATTTTATTTAATCTTGAGTAATCTAAAAATAGTTAAAACTTTAATTTTATTTAATCTTGAGTAATCTAAAAATAGTTAAAACTTAATTTTATTTAATCTTGAGTAATCTAAAAATAGTTAAAACTTAATTTTATTTAATCTTGAGTAATCTAAAAATAGTTAAAACTTAATTTTATTTAATCTTGAGTAATCTAAAAATAGTTAAAACTTAAATTTTATTTAATCTTGAGTAATCTAAAAATAGTTAAAACTTTAATTTTATTTAATCTTGAGTAATCTAAAAATAGTTAAAACTTTAATTTTATTTAATCTTGAGTAATCTAAAAATAGTTAAAACTTAATTTTATTTAATCTTGAGTAATCTAAAAATAGTTAAAACTTAATTTTATTTAATCTTGAGTAATCTAAAAATAGTTAAAACTTTAATTTTATTTAATCTTGAGTAATCTAAAAATAGTTAAAACTTAATTTTATTTAATCTTGAGTAATCTAAAAATAGTTAAAACTTAAATTTTATTTAATCTTGAGTAATCTAAAAATAGTTAAAACTTTAACTTATTTAGTCTTGAGTAATCTAAAAATAGTTAAAACTTAATTTTATTTAGTCTTGAGTAATCTAAAAATAGTTAAAACTTAATTTTATTTAATCTTGAGTAATCTAAAAATAGTTAAAACTTAATTTTATTTAATCTTGAGTAATCTAAAAATAGTTAAAACTTTAATTTTATTTAATCTTGAGTAATCTAAAAATAGTTAAAACTTTAATTTTATTTAATCTTGAGTAATCTAAAAATAGTTAAAACTTTAATTTTATTTAATCTTGAGTAATCTAAAAATAGTTAAAACTTTAATTTTATTTAATCTTGAGTAATCTAAAAATAGTTAAAACTTAAATTTTATTTAATCTTGAGTAATCTAAAAATAGTTAAAACTTAATTTTATTTAATCTTGAGTAATCTAAAAATAGTTAAAACTTTAATTTATTTAATCTTGAGTAATCTAAAAATAGTTAAAACTTAATTTTATTTAATCTTGAGTAATCTAAAAATAGTTAAAACTTAAATTTTATTTAATCTTGAGTAATCTAAAAATAGTTAAAACTTAATTTTATTTAATCTTGAGTAATCTAAAAATAGTTAAAACTTAAATTTTATTTAATCTTGAGTAATCTAAAAATAGTTAAAACTTAATTTTATTTAATCTTGAGTAATCTAAAAATAGTTAAAACTTAATTTTATTTAATCTTGAGTAATCTAAAAATAGTTAAAACTTTAATTTTATTTAATCTTGAGTAATCTAAAAATAGTTAAAACTTTAATTTTATTTAATCTTGAGTAATCTAAAAATAGTTAAAACTTTAATTTTATTTAATCTTGAGTAATCTAAAAATAGTTAAAACTTTAATTTTATTTAATCTTGAGTAATCTAAAAATAGTTAAAACTTAATTTTATTTAATCTTGAGTAATCTAAAAATAGTTAAAACTTAATTTTATTTAATCTTGAGTAATCTAAAAATAGTTAAAACTTAATTTTATTTAATCTTGAGTAATCTAAAAATAGTTAAAACTTAATTTTATTTAATCTTGAGTAATCTAAAAATAGTTAAAACTTTAATTTTATTTAATCTTGAGTAATCTAAAAATAGTTAAAACTTAATTTTATTTAATCTTGAGTAATCTAAAAATAGTTAAAACTTAAAATTTATTTAATCTTGAGTAATCTAAAAATAGTTAAAATTCATTTTTATTTAATCTTGAGTAATCTAAAAATAGTTAAAACTTAAATTTATTTAATCTTGAGTAATCTAAAAATAGTTAAAACTTTAATTTTATTTAATCTTGAGTAATCTAAAAATAGTTAAAACTTTAATTTTATTTAATCTTGAGTAATCTAAAAATAGTTAAAACTTAATTTTATTTAATCTTGAGTAATCTAAAAATAGTTAAAACTTTAATTTTATTTAATCTTGAGTAATCTAAAAATAGTTAAAACTTAATTTTATTTAATCTTGAGTAATCTAAAAATAGTTAAAACTTTAATTTTATTTAATCTTGAGTAATCTAAAAATAGTTAAAACTTTAATTTTATTTAATCTTGAGTAATCTAAAAATAGTTAAAACTTAATTTTATTTAATCTTGAGTAATCTAAAAATAGTTAAAACTTAATTTTTTTTAATCTTGAGTAATCTAAAAATAGTTAAAACTTAATTTTATTTAATCTTGAGTAATCTAAAAATAGTTAAAACTTTAACTTATTTAGTCTCGAGTAATCTAAAAATAGTTAAAACTTTAATTTTATTTAATCTTGAGTAATCTAAAAATAGTTAAAACTTTAATTTTATTTAATCTTGAGTAATCTAAAAATAGTTAAAACTTAATTTTATTTAATCTTGAGTAATCTAAAAATAGTTAAAACTTAATTTTTTTTAATCTTGAGTAATCTAAAAATAGTTAAAACTTAATTTTATTTAATCTTGAGTAATCTAAAAATAGTTAAAACTTTAACTTATTTAGTCTCGAGTAATCTAAAAATAGTTAAAACTTTAATTTTATTTAATCTTGAGTAATCTAAAAATAGTTAAAACTTTAATTTTATTTAATCTTGAGTAATCTAAAAATAGTTAAAACTTAATTTTATTTAATCTTGAGTAATCTAAAAATAGTTAAAACTTAATTTTATTTAATCTTGAGTAATCTAAAAATAGTTAAAACTTAATTTTATTTAATCTTGAGTAATCTAAAAATAGTTAAAACTTAATTTTATTTAATCTTGAGTAATCTAAAAATAGTTAAAACTTAATTTTATTTAATCTTGAGTAATCTAAAAATAGTTAAAACTTTAATTTTATTTAATCTTGAGTAATCTAAAAATAGTTAAAACTTTAATTTTATTTAATCTTGAGTAATCTAAAAATAGTTAAAACTTAATTTTATTTAATCTTGAGTAATCTAAAAATAGTTAAAACTTAATTTTATTTAATCTTGAGTAATCTAAAAATAGTTAAAACTTTAATTTTATTTAATCTTGAGTAATCTAAAAATAGTTAAAACTTAATTTTATTTAATCTTGAGTAATCTAAAAATAGTTAAAACTTTAATTTTATTTAATCTTGAGTAATCTAAAAATAGTTAAAACTTAATTTTATTTAATCTTGAGTAATCTAAAAATAGTTAAAACTTTAATTTTATTTAATCTTGAGTAATCTAAAAATAGTTAAAACTTAATTTTATTTAATCTTGAGTAATCTAAAAATAGTTAAAACTTAATTTTATTTAATCTTGAGTAATCTAAAAATAGTTAAAACTTAATTTTATTTAATCTTGAGTAATCTAAAAATAGTTAAAACTTAATTTTATTTAATCTTGAGTAATCTAAAAATAGTTAAAACTTAATTTTATTTAATCTTGAGTAATCTAAAAATAGTTAAAACTTAATTTTATTTAATCTTGAGTAATCTAAAAATAGTTAAAACTTAATTTTATTTAATCTTGAGTAATCTAAAAATAGTTAAAACTTTAATTTTATTTAATCTTGAGTAATCTAAAAATAGTTAAAACTTTAATTTTATTTAATCTTGAGTAATCTAAAAATAGTTAAAACTTTAATTTTATTTAATCTTGAGTAATCTAAAAATAGTTAAAACTTAATTTTATTTAATCTTGAGTAATCTAAAAATAGTTAAAACTTAATTTTATTTAATCTTGAGTAATCTAAAAATAGTTAAAACTTAATTTTATTTAATCTTGAGTAATCTAAAAATAGTTAAAACTTAATTTTATTTAATCTTGAGTAATCTAAAAATAGTTAAAACTTAATTTTATTTAATCTTGAGTAATCTAAAAATAGTTAAAACTTAATTTTATTTAATCTTGAGTAATCTAAAAATAGTTAAAACTTAAATTTTATTTAATCTTGAGTAATCTAAAAATAGTTAAAACTTCATTTTATTTAATCTTGAGTAATCTAAAAATAGTTAAAACTTAATTTTATTTAATCTTGAGTAATCTAAAAATAGTTAAAACTTAATTTTATTTAATCTTGAGTAATCTAAAAATAGTTAAAACTTTAATTTTATTTAATCTTGAGTAATCTAAAAATAGTTAAAACTTAATTTTATTTAATCTTGAGTAATCTAAAAATAGTTAAAACTTTAATTTTATTTAATCTTGAGTAATCTAAAAATAGTTAAAACTTAATTTTATTTAATCTTGAGTAATCTAAAAATAGTTAAAACTTTAATTTTATTTAATCTTGAGTAATCTAAAAATAGTTAAAACTTTAATTTTATTTAATCTTGAGTAATCTAAAAATAGTTAAAACTTAATTTTATTTAATCTTGAGTAATCTAAAAATAGTTAAAACTTAATTTTTTTTAATCTTGAGTAATCTAAAAATAGTTAAAACTTAATTTTATTTAATCTTGAGTAATCTAAAAATAGTTAAAACTTTAACTTATTTAGTCTCGAGTAATCTAAAAATAGTTAAAACTTTAATTTTATTTAATCTTGAGTAATCTAAAAATAGTTAAAACTTTAATTTTATTTAATCTTGAGTAATCTAAAAATAGTTAAAACTTTAATTTTATTTAATCTTGAGTAATCTAAAAAAAGTTAAAACTTAATTTTATTTAATCTTGAGTAATCTAAAAATAGTTAAAACTTTAATTTTATTTAATCTTGAGTAATCTAAAAAAAGTTAAAACTTAATTTTATTTAATCTTGAGTAATCTAAAAATAGTTAAAACTTAAATTTATTTAATCTTGAGTAATCTAAAAATAGTTAAAACTTAATTTTATTTAATCTTGAGTAATCTAAAAATAGTTAAAACTTTATTTTATTTAATCTTGAGTAATCTAAAAATAGTTAAAACTTAAATTTATTTAATCTTGAGTAATCTAAAAATAGTTAAAACTTAATTTTATTTAATCTTGAGTAATCTAAAAATAGTTAAAACTTAAAATTTATTTAATCTTGAGTAATCTAAAAATAGTTAAAATTCATTTTTATTTAATCTTGAGTAATCTAAAAATAGTTAAAACTTAAATTTATTTAATCTTGAGTAATCTAAAAATAGTTAAAATTCATTTTTATTTAATCTTGAGTAATCTAAAAATAGTTAAAACTTTAATTTTATTTAATCTTGAGTAATCTAAAAATAGTTAAAACTTAATTTTATTTAATCTTGAGTAATCTAAAAATAGTTAAAACTTAAATTTATTTAATCTTGAGTAATCTAAAAATAGTTAAAACTTAAATTTTATTTAATCTTGAGTAATCTAAAAATAGTTAAAACTTTAATTTTATTTAATCTTGAGTAATCTAAAAATAGTTAAAACTTTAATTTTATTTAATCTTGAGTAATCTAAAAATAGTTAAAACTTTAATTTTATTTAATCTTGAGTAATCTAAAAATAGTTAAAACTTAATTTTATTTAATCTTGAGTAATCTAAAAATAGTTAAAACTTAATTTTATTTAATCTTGAGTAATCTAAAAATAGTTAAAACTTAATTTTATTTAATCTTGAGTAATCTAAAAATAGTTAAAACTTAATTTTATTTAATCTTGAGTAATCTAAAAATAGTTAAAACTTAATTTTATTTAATCTTGAGTAATCTAAAAATAGTTAAAACTTAATTTTATTTAATCTTGAGTAATCTAAAAATAGTTAAAACTTAATTTTATTTAATCTTGAGTAATCTAAAAATAGTTAAAACTTAATTTTATTTAATCTTGAGTAATCTAAAAATAGTTAAAACTTTAATTTTATTTAATCTTGAGTAATCTAAAAATAGTTAAAACTTTAATTTTATTTAATCTTGAGTAATCTAAAAATAGTTAAAACTTAAAATTTATTTAATCTTGAGTAATCTAAAAATAGTTAAAACTTAATTTTATTTAATCTTGAGTAATCTAAAAATAGTTAAAACTTAATTTTATTTAATCTTGAGTAATCTAAAAATAGTTAAAACTTAATTTTATTTAATCTTGAGTAATCTAAAAATAGTTAAAATTCATTTTTATTTAATCTTGAGTAATCTAAAAATAGTTAAAACTTAAATTTTATTTAATCTTGAGTAATCTAAAAATAGTTAAAACTTTAATTTTATTTAATCTTGAGTAATCTAAAAATAGTTAAAACTTAATTTTATTTAATCTCGAGTAATCTAAAAATAGTTAAAACTTAATTTTATTTAATCTTGAGTAATCTAAAAATAGTTAAAACTTTAATTTTATTTAATCTTGAGTAATCTAAAAATAGTTAAAACTTTAATTTTATTTAATCTTGAGTAATCTAAAAATAGTTAAAACTTTAACTTATTTAGTCTTGAGTAATCTAAAAATAGTTAAAACTTAATTTTATTTAATCTTGAGTAATCTAAAAATAGTTAAAACTTAATTTTATTTAATCTTGAGTAATCTAAAAATAGTTAAAATTCATTTTTATTTAATCTTGAGTAATCTAAAAATAGTTAAAACTTTAATTTTATTTAATCTTGAGTAATCTAAAAATAGTTAAAACTTAATTTTATTTAATCTTGAGTAATCTAAAAATAGTTAAAACTTTAACTTATTTAATCTTGAGTAATCTAAAAATAGTTAAAACTTAATTTTATTTAATCTTTAGTAATCTTTAAAACTTAATTTTATTTAATCTTGAGTAATCTAAAAATAGTTAAAACTTAATTTTATTTAATCTTGAGTAATCTAAAAATAGTTAAAACTTAAATTTATTTAATCTTGAGTAATCTAAAAATAGTTAAAACTTAAATTTTATTTAATCTTGAGTAATCTAAAAATAGTTAAAACTTTAATTTTATTTAATCTTGAGTAATCTAAAAATAGTTAAAACTTAATTTTATTTAATCTTGAGTAATCTAAAAATAGTTAAAACTTAAATTTATTTAATCTTGAGTAATCTAAAAATAGTTAAAACTTAATTTTATTTAATCTTGAGTAATCTAAAAATAGTTAAAACTTAATTTTATTTAATCTTGAGTAATCTAAAAATAGTTAAAACTTAATTTTATTTAATCTTGAGTAATCTAAAAATAGTTAAAACTTTAATTTTATTTAATCTTGAGTAATCTAAAAATAGTTAAAACTTTAATTTTATTTAATCTTGAGTAATCTAAAAATAGTTAAAACTTAATTTTATTTAATCTTGAGTAATCTAAAAATAGTTAAAACTTAATTTTATTTAATCTTGAGTAATCTAAAAATAGTTAAAACTTAATTTTATTTAATCTTGAGTAATCTAAAAATAGTTAAAATTCATTTTTATTTAATCTTGAGTAATCTAAAAATAGTTAAAACTTAAAATTTATTTAATCTTGAGTAATCTAAAAATAGTTAAAACTTTAATTTTATTTAATCTTGAGTAATCTAAAAATAGTTAAAATTCATTTTTATTTAATCTTGAGTAATCTAAAAATAGTTAAAACTTAATTTTATTTAATCTTGAGTAATCTAAAAATAGTTAAAACTTTAATTTTATTTAATCTTGAGTAATCTAAAAATAGTTAAAACTTTAATTTTATTTAATCTTGAGTAATCTAAAAATAGTTAAAACTTAATTTTATTTAATCTTGAGTAATCTAAAAATAGTTAAAACTTAATTTTATTTAATCTTGAGTAATCTAAAAATCTA